>ML411093.1:124432-152105 GCA_005239525.1 Nicotiana knightiana | reverse complement strand
CTAAGATACATGCATGAAACAAATTTATGGGTGGAAATTACTTACCTTGCAAGACCTGGTCGAAGGCTCTCAACAATGGAGGAATTCGTCTAAGCAAGGAGATGAAAAATTAGAGAAATGGGTTTAAAACCCGTATTTAATCTCACTGCCTGAACAGTGATCGCACCTGCGATAGATGCGACCGCACCTGCGGTCTCTCACTTGTGAGTAGAACCTCGCACCTGCGGAACTGGGCTGGGGGTCTGGGATCGCACCTGCGAAAGGGGAGACCGCACCTGTGATCTCGCTCCTACGAGAAATGCGACGCACCTGCGATGGCTGTCCAGGCCACTGGTGATCGCACCTGCGATGCCTGGGACCGCACTTGCGGTCTAGCACCTGCGATGCTGGGCAACCGCACCTGCGGTCACACCAGAGCAGGTGCACCAGCAGCTGAGTTTGCTGGTTTTTAGTCCCGTTAGGTGCCGGGAAAGCACCTGGGCCCACCCGAGCCCTAATCCAAGTATACCAACGAGTCTCAAATCATAATACGGACTCGCTCGAGCCTTCGGAACACCCAAATCAATGCTAAAACTCGAAATCACACCCCCAAACCCCAAGAACAAAACTTAGGAATTTTAAGCTTTCTAACTTCGCTAACAATGTGCCGAACTGACCTATATATCTCGAAACGACACCAAATTTCACAGATTACTCACATAATATCCTACGAACTTGCCCGTGCGATCAAATCGCCAAAACAACATCATACACATAGAATTAAACCTCAATATCCATGAACTCTATTAAATTTCCTAAAGATATCAAATTATCCATTTTTATGTCCGAAACACGTCAAACGAAATCCGATTTCAACCAAACTTTACAGAACGTGCCTAAAACATATATAAGACCTGTATCGGGTGCCGGAACCAGAATACGGGCCTGATACCATTACTTTCTAATCATATTTCATTTTTAATTTCCTTAAATATTTTCAGAAAATAATTTTACTCAAAAATTCATTTCTCGGGCTTGGGACCTCGGAATTCGATTCCGGGCATACGCCCAAGTCCCATATTTTCCTACGAACCCTCCAGGACCGTCAAATCATGGGTTTGGGTCCATTTACCCAAAATGTTGACCGAAGTCAAATTTATTCATTTTAATATCGAATCGTAGCATTTTCACAGAATTTCATATTTAAGCTGTCCGGCTACACGCCCGAACTGTGCACATAAATCGAGGCAATTACAAATGAGGTTTTTAGGACCTCAGAAGTACGGGATGGGTAATAACATAGGTGATGACCTTTTGGGTCGTCACACATTAGAAATAGGAACATACCAGTTAAAGGAAGCAAAAAATAGAAGGTGAGAGTATGCATGATTCAGTGATCTAGCCTTGGCTTTTAGCCGGCTAGACAGTACAATGAAAAAAAGTAGCAGAGAGATGAGAGCAAAGTGTGTGAGTGTGTTTGTGAACTATTGTTCGTTTTTTTTTTTGAAGAATCAGAATGAGAGTGTATATATATATATATATATATATATATATATATAGCACTTAGGGAGTAAATCAAAATAAGGTAAAAAGAATCACAGTTTAATCAATTAGAAGCAATTGATCAATTATGGAATCAATTCCTATAGGAGAGTCCGGAATAGACTCCTTAATTGGGGAGTAATCAATTAACGGTCACAACAGTGGGTTCAATTAAGGTAAGGACTCAAAATCATACCATATAGGGAGTCAATAGAAATCCCAAAACCATACTGATAACTAATTAAGGCAAGTATGATCAATTAAGGTCACAAATAAAGAAACAAATAAAATTTCAGCACACATTGATTTTAATAGGACATTTAATAGGAATCAATCAGTAAAATCTTAAAAGAATACTGATTTTATAGGAAAGGGTTATTCAGATTTCCTAAATAAAAATCAATTAAGTAAAACTACACAGAAATCAATTAAATAAAAATCAATTAACAGGGCAAATATTTAAGTCCCAAAAATGGAATAAATTAATACGACTGGTTCACAGACATAACCAAAATATTGAAACAAAATTGAAGAAACCAGTATATTACACAGAATCGTCAAGGGTTTGAGCACACATGCGAAAATTAGTCAAGATAGTGAAGAAACAATTAATTAAACACTGAAACGCTAGAAAAATATTTGAAGAAAAGTTTGGGATGAACCCTATTTTTAGAAAGAGTGGCTAAAATCGAAATAGTTAATTAAAGCAAGAGATCTTTAAAGAAAAACACCTAATAATACTCGAATCTCCTCAGATCTATAAAGATCTGAGAAGAATTGAACAGTAGTGAAACTAGGGTTTTCAAAAAATAACAGAGATTAGGAGAATCAGTCAAAAACCCATGGATTCACACTAAAAGCAAGAGGAAATCCATAGTGACAAACGAAAGTGGCCTGAGACAGGCCATCAGACAACTTTTAGGCAAGAACAAGGTTGAATCTCCACGAGATTCTTCCAATGACTCATAAAATCAAAGAGCCAGGGAGAATAGGAGAGCAGTGGTGGTCGGAGAATGCACAGAAACACCATAGAATGGAGGTTCTCGTCGATGACGGGGATTAGGGTTAGGGTGAGTTGAGAGAGAATTGGAGGGGTGAGGAAACGGGTGACGGCGGAATGAGATCAGTGGGAAGGGTTAAGGCTGGTTAGGGATTAATAAGACAAGTTTAATCGTGGACCGTTGATCAAAAGGATCAACGACCACAATTAAACGGGGTTATTGGGTCGGGTGTACACAGATTGGGCTTAAAGGGGTTTAGGCTAGTATTAAAAGGGTTAAGTCTGAAATAAAAAGGGTTATTTGTCAAATACCCATATAATTGATAAAAATAATTAAAAATATTATAAAAATGATTTTCATGCATAGAAATGCTTTAAAATAGTTACTCAATAATTTATAAATAAACCAAGCTATTTTCTGGCAAAATAATGTAATTTTTATAAAGTGGCTATTTGTGAAATAATTTATAAATATAAATAGCAAAATTAAACCATGAAATTGTTATAAAGTTATTTGTAATGCAGTTAGTAATTATTTATATAAATAAAATACTGGATAAGTTAATTAAAATCCTTTAAAATGCAGAAATTATGGAAAAATGTTAACTGATGCTAATGCATAGTTTTGAAGGTATATATGCAATTTTGAAGATATTATAGGGAAAAATTGGGTGTCAACACACTCCTCCTTACCAATCACAAAATAATTAACAACTTACAAAGAGAAATTTTGCAAGAAATCAATATTTCATCATAGTTTCTATTTTCATTTATCATTTCAATCTCAATTCAATATTCACAATAGTATCCGTCATGGTGGAACCGGGTACCAAACTTCCAACCTTTCAACAACAATGATAATCACAAGTAATAGGCTTTACAACTACCAAAATAACAATAATTTACTTTCACTCGCATGTTATGACCTGACCACAACATATAGGTACTTGTCACCTCACCTATACATTGGATTTAGCAACAAAACAGGTAACAAGTAGTCACACAGTACCTATTCCCTTAAGTTAAGGTTATACATAACACTTAACTCGAATTTGCTGGCCACTCACTACTCAAGCACTGCGTTTCCTTTAGAATTGGGGTTCAACTCATTCAAATTTAACCATAATTTCGTTCAATATCGTTAATTATTGCTAAAGGTATCAATTTTAGTGAAAAATTATGGTTTTCCTATGTTTTCTTATCAAAATATGAAAATCCACCCCGAGCCTGCTTAGTCTAAACTAGAGGTTCGGACCAAAATCCATTTACCCATTCTCCCCCGATCCCGGATATACAATTGGTTTTGGAATCCTACCTCAATTCGATGTCTAAATCCCTAAATTTTGAAATTCCTAAGTTCTACCCAAAACCCCCAATTTTTACCATGAAAACTCTAGATTTTTTGTTGAAATCTTGTTAAAAGTTGTTACGGATTGAAAGGGATTAGATAGAGATCACTTAGCAATAATTTGGAGAAGTTTGGGTCTTTGGAACATCGCCTATGGAGGTTTAGGGTTTGAGACAATTGATAAATTGGGTGAAAATCCTGTCAAAATCTGGTTTAACAGGCTGCAGGTATCGCAATTGCGATCAGGGGTTCGCAATTGCGAACCGTTCGTATTTTAGCAGTCAAATCATCAAATTAACATCAAAACTACAAATTTAACCTCAAAACTCAAGATTTTCTAAAGAACACTCAAATTTTCTAACTTTTCGATCAGATGTCCAAATCACGTCAAATCAACTCCGATTCTCATCAAACTTCACATGTAAGACTTAAATATCACAACAAACTTGTTCCGTGATCCGGAATCAAAATACGTGGCCGACACCAACAATTTCACCTATCATTTTATTTCTTTATTTCTTGTAATAATTAGCACAACAATTTTCTTCAAAAATTATTTTCTAAGACTAGGGACCTCGAAATTCAGTTTCGGGCATACGCCCAAATCGAGGTAATTAAAATTAGTCTTTATAAGGCTAATGAGCCTGGAATAGTGCCTTAATTTATAAGGTGACCCCTTTGGATCATCACAATATCCATCTCTAAAAAAAATGTTTGTCCTCGAACGGACATAGAAAATTACCTGAACTGGTAAACAAGTGGGGATATCTACACTGCATGTCCGACTCGGACTCCCAAGTAGCATCCTCAACCTGCTGACCTTTCCAAACTCGAACCGAAGGATTACTCTTTGACCTCAACTGACGGACATGCCGGTCTAAAATGGCTACCGACTCCTCCTCATAAGTCAAATCTTTGTCCAATTGGACAGAACTAAAATCTAACACGTGGGACAGGTCACCATGATATTTCCGAAGCATAGATACATGAAATACCGGATGAACTGAGGATAACCCTGGAGGCAACGCAAGTCTATAAGCTACCTCCCCCACTCTATCAAGAATCTCAAATGGTCTGATATACCTAAGGCTCAATTTTCCCTTCTTTCCAAATCTCATAACATCCTTCATGGGTGATACCCGAAGTAATACCGCTTCTCTAACCATGAATGCATCATCACAAACCTTACGACCGGCATAACTTTTTTTCCTAGACTGAGCTACACAGAGTCGGTCTTGTATAACCTTGACCTTATCTAAGGCCTCTTGAACTAAGTCTGTACCCAATAACCGAGCCTCTCCCGGATCAAACCACCCAACTGGCTATCTACAACATCTACCATATAATGCTTCATAGGGAGCCATCTGAATGCTCGACTGATAACTATTATTGTAGGCAAACTCTGTTTATGGCAAGAATTGATCCCAAGAACCTCCAAAATCAATAACACAAGCGTGGAGCATATCCTCCAAGATATGAATAGTACACTCGGACTGTCCGTCTGTCTGAGGATGAAATGTTGTGCTCAACTCAACTCGTGTACCCAACTCTCGCTGAACTGCCCTCCAAAAGTGCGAGGTAAACTGAGTACCTTGATCAAAAATAATAGACACGGGCACACCATGAAGGCGAACAATCTCTCGAATAAATATTTCTGCCAACCGCTCCGAAGTATAAGTACTTGCCACTGGAATGAAATATGTTGATTTAGTCAGACTATCCACAATAACCCAAACGGCGTCGGACTTCCTTTGAGTCCGTGGGAGTCCAACAACAAAGTCCATAGTGATACGCTCCCACTTCCGCTCGGGAATCTCTATCTGCTGAAGTAAACCACCGGGTCTTTGATGCACATATTTCACCTGTTGGCAATTCAAACAAAGAGCCACATAAGCAACAATATCCTTTTTCATTCTTTTCCACCAATAGTGCTGTCGTAAGTCCTGGTACATCTTGGCAGCACCCAGGTGAATAAAATACTTAGAACTGTGAGCCTCCTCAAGGATCAAATCGTGAAGTCCATCAACATTAGGCACACATATACAACCATGCATCCTCAAAGTACTATCATCTCCAGTTGTAACCTTCTTGGCACCACCGTGCCGAACGGTTTCCCTAAGGACTATCAAGTGCATGTCATCATCTTGCCTATATCTGATACGCTCGAATAACGAAGACCGAGAAACTGTACAAGCTAGAACATGGCTAGGCGAAATGTCCAACCTCACGAACTGATTAGCCAACTTCTAAATATATGAAGCTAGCGGTCTCTCACCAATTGGAGTAAATGCAAGGCTGCCCATGCTTACTGCCTTCCTATTCAATGCATCCGCCACCACATTGGCCTTTCCTTGATGATACTATATAGTGACGTCATAATCTTTCAATAAATTTAGCCATCTCCTCTGGCTCAATCTAAGATCCTTTTGCTTGAACAAGTACTGGAGGCTACGATAATCCGTGTAAACCTCACATGGCACGCCATAAAGATAGCGCCTCCATATTTTCAATGCATGTACAATGGCGGCCAACTCTAAGTCATGAACAGGATAATTATCTCATGAACTTTCAATTGCCGATACGCATACGCAATCACCCTGCCATCCTATATCAATACTATTCCAAGCCCAACATGGGAAGCATCACAATATATTGTAAAAGATCTTGAGCCTGATGGAAACACCAACATTGGTGTTGAAGTCAAGGCTGTCTTGAGCTTCTGAAAGCTCGCCTCACACATCCAACCATTTAAATAGGGCACCCTTCTGAGTCAATCTCGTCATTGGGGCTGCTACAGATGAGAAGCCCTCCATAAAACGACGGCAGTATCCTGCCAAACCCAAAAAACTCTTGATTTTCGTGGCTGAAGTGGGTCTAGGACAGTTCTTGACTACCTCTATCTTCTTAGGATCTACCTGAATACCCTCTACTGATACGATGTGACGAAAGAAAGCTACTGCATCTAACCATAATTCACACTTTGAAAATTTTGCATACAAATGATTATCCCTCAACGTCTGGAGTGTTATACAGAGGTGCTGCTCATGCTCTTCCCGACTGTGGGAGTATATAAGAATATCAGCAATGAACACAATTACGAAGGAATCCAGATAATGCTTGAAAACCCAATTCATCAAATCCATAAAGGCTGCTGGGGAATTAGTCAAGCCAAAAGACATCACCAAAAATTCATAGTGCCTATACCTTGTCCGAAAGGTTGTCTTAGGAACATCGGACGCCCTAATCATGAACTGATGGTAGCCCGATCTCAAATCAATTTTTTAAAACACACTGGCACCCTGAAGCTAATCAAATAAATCATCAATTCTTGGAAATGGATACTTATTTTTAGTAATAACCTTATTCAACTAACGATAATCTATACACATTCTCGTAGATCCATAATTCTTCTTTACGAACAAAACCGGTGCACTCGAGGGCGATACACTAGGCCTGATGAAACCCTTATCAAGTAGGTCTTCCAACTGTTCTTTCAATTCTGGTGGGGCCATTCGATATGGAGGAATAGAAATGGGCTGAGTGCCCGGAGCAACATCAATACAAAAATCGATATCCCTGTCGAGTGGCATCTCTGGCAGTTCTGCAGGAAACACTTCGGGAAACTCCCAAACAATAGGCACTAACTATATTGAAGAACTTTCGGCATCAGAATCACGAATATGAGCCAAATAATCCAAACATCCCTTCTCAACCATGCGACGAGCCTTGGTATAAGAGATCACTCTGCTAGGTGAATGACTAGGAGTCCCTTTCCATTCTAACCGAGGCAATCCCGGCAAAGCTAAAGTAAATGACTTGGCGTGATAGTCTAAGATGGAATAATAAGGTGACAACCAATCCATGCCCAATATGACATCAAAATTGACAATGTTAAGAAGCTAAAGGTCTACACTAGTTTCAAGACCCTCAATAACGACTACGCATGAACGATATACATGATCAACCGCAATAGCATTCCCCACCGGCGTAGACACACAAATAGGGACACTCAAGGAGTCACGGGGCACAACCAAATATGAGGCAAAATATGATGAAACATAAGAATAAGTAGACCCCGGATCAAACAAAACTAAAGCAGCTCTATTACAAATTGAAATGGTACCTGTGATAACTGCATCAGAGGGCTCCGCTTTGGGTCTGGCTGGAAATGTATATAATCGGGGCTAGGCCCCACCACCCTGAACTACGTCACCGGGAGGACCCCTGACAGGTGGACCTCCATCTCTAACGGGCTGTCCTCCACCTCTAGCGGGCTGGCCTCCACCTCTAGCATTCTGACCTCTACCTTTGGCTACCTGACCCCTACCCCTAGTTGGCTGGGAAGGTGGTGCTGCAACTGGTGCCGAAACTATAACACGAGAATTCTGGTACTGAGAATTATCTGATGCATGAGGGCAATACCTAGCAATGTGCCTTTGGTCACCACAAGTATAACAAGACGTCGGCTATCGAGACTGCTGGCCGGCAAACTAACCCTTTTGGACACCCCCTCCCTGAAAGCTCTGGAGAGGAGGTGCATCAATAGGGGCTGACTAATCAAAATAAGGCAATTGATATCCACGACCACCTGGGGCCCCCTGGGATGTCTGAAGTGCCGAATTAAATGGCCTGGAAGGATGGCATCTGCCCGGAGTACTCCCGCCTCTAGATGAGGCACCACTGAATCCACCGGAATGGCGAGGTATCTTGTTTGACCCCTGTCCTCGCTCCCCAGAACCGACTCAACTCTCCTGGCCACGTTGGCCGCGTCCTGAAAGGAAATCTCAACCCCCGTCTCTTTGGCCATCTACAACCTGATGGGCTGAGAAAGGCCCTCAATAAATCTCCTAACTTTTTTTTCTCTCTCTCTCTCTTTCTCTCTGTGGGTAACAGAAGAATAACATGCCGAGCTAAATCCACAAAGCGGTTCGCAAACTGGGTAACTGTCATGCCGCCCTACTTAAGACGCTAGAACTGAAGACGCTTCTCTTCTCTAGTAGTGATAGGCAAAAATTGCTCCAAAAAGAGGTGAGAAAATTGATCCCAAGTCATAGCAGGTGACCCAGTTGGTCTAGTCAACAAATAATCCCTCCACCATTTCTTGGCGGAACCAATCATCTAAAACGCCGCGAAGTCGACCCCATTGGTCTCCAAAATACCCATATTACGAAGAACCTCATGACAGTTGTCCAGATATTCTTGAGTATCCTCTGAAGTAGCACCACTGAAGTGAACAGGGAAAAGCTTGACGAGCCTATCCAGTCTCCACAAAGCATCGGAAGTCATAGTTGCTCCATCAGCAATCGGGGCTGCAACAACTGTCTGAACTACCCCAACTGGGTAGGCTACTGGGGTCTGGACCTGAGGAGTAGTCTGATCAGGAGTGTTGGTAGCAGTAGTCTGGACCCCTCCTCCAGCCTAAGATATGGCTGCTACAATAGGGAGTGCACCAGTCTGAGCTACACTCTCCATAAGGCCCACTAATCAGACCAAAGCATCCTGAAGCAACAGGGTAGCAATGAACCCCTCCGGGACCTGAGCTGGTCCAGATGGAACGGTCTGAGCTAGAGCTCCCTCATCAATATCAACCTGGGGATCTACAGCTGGGGCTGCAGTATGAGCAACATGCTGAGTCATATCATTGCCTCGACCTCTAGCGTTTCCTCGGCCTCTACCCCTAATAGAAGATGCTGCTACTGCTGGAGGACCGGATTGTTGGCCAGCGGAAGAGGAAACACGTGTTCTCTCCATCTGCGAGAGAATAGCAGAGTTCAATCAGCAATTTTTTTATATATATCAAGAATCGCAATGAGTTTGTTCCTAACTTCATAGCCTCTGAGAGATAAGTACAGACATCTCCGTACCGGTCCCTCAGATTCTAATAAGCTTGTTCGTGAATTGTGAGACCTAGGCAACCTAGAGCTCTGACACCAACTTGTCACGACCAAAATTCCCAACCTACAGGATCGTGATGGCGTCTAACACCACACTTTCTAGGCAAGCCAATGTTAGAACTTAACTAACCATTTTCTTTTAACAATTTGCTTAAACATGAATAACAATTCAAAAATGACTACTAAATCTGATATTTCCAAATAAATAACCTCATGAATAATAACCGAATAAATAAACTAAACCACGAACCAAATATCTACTATATAGCTACCTAGAGTCTGGTGTCACAATTCACGAACCACTAAAGAGTACTACAAATAAATGGGCTAAAAGAAATATGTCTCTATTTTGGATGAAATAAAATAGTATCTAAATAAATAAAGGAAGACTCCAGGAATCTGCGGACGCCAGCAGATCTACCTCGTGTCTCAGCGTAAAAACTCAACTATGCCCAAAGAATCGGCTATGACTGGTACTTGGATATGCACAAGAAGTGCAAAGTGTAGTATCAGTACAATCGACCACATGTACTGAGTAAGTGCCGAGCCTAACCTCGGCGAAGTAGTGACGAGGCTAGGACAGGACACCACATAAAACCTGGACATGTATAAACATACTAGCAGCAATAATAGCAATTAAAGAGTTAACATTATATCCAATAATGGGAAGGGATTGTTCTATGGGGAATTCAACATAAGGAATGAGAAAAAAAACAAGATAGCAATAAAAAATAATCAACAATAATTTAAAGCAATAAGAATAGGAAAATGAACTTGCACGGCACCATCCTTCGTACTTTTACTCTCGTCCTCCCCATATCATAAATAAGCATACACGACATCACCCTTCGTGCTTTACACTCTTTCTCGCAATAGAATATATTTGGATCATGCACGACATCATCCTTGGCGCTTTACACTCCTCCTTACCAATCATAGAATCATTAACAACATACAAAGAGGAATTGCGCAGGAAATCGATATTTCATCATAGTTTCTATTTTCATTTATCATTTCAATCTCAATTCAATATTCACAATATTATCAATCATGGTAGAACCGGGTACCAAAATTCTGACCTTTCAACAAAAACGATAATATCAAGTAATAGGCTTTACAACTACAAAAATAACAAGAATTTACTTTCACTCTCAACGATAATCAAAATAACAGGTTGCGGGTATCGCAATTGCGAACCCTTCAGATTTTAGCAGTCATCGAAATGCAATGAAATTGTCGCATATATATGGGGAGTTCGCATTTGCGGCCAGAAATCTCGCATATGTGAGATCTGAGTCTGGCCCAGGACTTTGCATTTGCGAAGCCTGAGCTCACAATTGCGAGATCAGAGGCATGCCAACACCAGACATAAGCTGTGCAGATTTTTCTAAGTCTAAACACTCCGTAGCCTACCTAAAACTCACCCGAGCCCTCGGGCCTCCAAACCAAACATGCACGCAAGTCTAAAAATATCATACGGACTTGCTCATGTGATCAAATCATCAAAATAACATCAAAACTACAAATTTAACCTCAAAACTCACGATTTTCTCAAGAACACTCAAATTTTCTAACTTTTCAACCGAACGTCCAAATCACGTCAAATCAACTCCGATTCTCATCAAACTTCACAAATAAGACTTAAATATCACAAAATACTTGTTTCAGGATTCGGAATCAAAATACGGTCCCAACACCAATAATTTTATTCAAAAATTGATTTCTAAGGTCCGGGCATACGCCCAAGTCCCATATTTTACTGCAGACCTCCCGGGATCGTTGGAACACAAATCCGAGTCCGTTTACTCAAAATGTTGACCAAAGTCAACTAACACTAAATTTTAACTCTAAAAATTTCTATTTCTCATATTTTTACATAAAAGCTTTCTGAATTCACACCCGGACTATGCATGTAAATCGAGGTAATTAAAATTAGTCTTTATAAGGCTAATGAGCCTTGAATAGTGCCTTAATTCATAAGGTGACCACTTTGGGTCATCACAACTCTGGTATAAGTTAAAAGAAAGAATCAAGTCCAGGTCATAGACGAAGGATTGGATAGTTATAAGATCGTATCATGGATATTCCATAGCACCCATGAAATACTAAAATAATAGCTAATACCAGAAGCCGTAGATCGGGAGATAGCTTAAGCCTACATAAAGTCCGATCAGAAGGAAGATGAAACTAAAGAATTACATCAACTAAGTAAATTAGGAGTCTGATTATTGAATCCAGAAAGTAATAGACATCCTGATTGAGAACATTGCAATATCACCCTTAATATCAGAGGTAAAAGAGAGATAGTACAGTAGCCATATTTTATCATGACTCTATCATAAATCCTGTTAGAAGAATACCGGCCTTATGATAAGTCAATATGAAGCTCCCACCAGATTGTGTATGCACCAGAGGTGCAAGTATTATTATAGAACTTCGAGTTGTGGATCTGAATTATACCTATGTGGAATGGAGGTCATGAAAGAGATATAAGATGTGATGAAAGATTTTAAGGTAAGTAAGGTAAAGGTGAAAAATGTACGAGATACTCAAATGCAGAAGGTTGTGAACAGTCTATACTTTAGATAGAAGGATTAAAGTACTTAGACATATATAGGAAAAGCAACGAGAATAAGCTAGAATTTGGTAGCGGACCTTATCATCGATAAATCGAAGTAAGAGTTATCGTATAGTAAAACCTATGATGCAGTAAAGTCATATGAATGGATAAATAGATCTATGAAATAAGGGATATCAATATTCGTAAGTTCAACAAAATACCGAGCGAAGAACTTCAGTATACCCATAGATGCCCAGAGGGACATCGTATTAAGATCTGTATATGTTTACAAAGTGAGGCCTAGAGATTGGCTAAAAGCTGGAGGAAAAAGGAGAGACGAGTCGCATAGGCGCACTTACAAAGTCAGAGTCGTACAGGATGCATGATAAAAGGTAGAAACAATTATAATATTGGAAGGATTTCGACCATAAGTCTTGGCGTGAGAAAGAGGCCTAAAAGGGGGAATGCCCTGGCCTTTGGATTTGTTTACAGAAAAATTGCCGAGATGGAAAGGAGAGTACTAAAGTATTCGTAAGACATAAGTTATGAAGATGAATCAGTCAACATTCGAGGACGAATGTTCCAAAGGGGGGAATGATGTTACACCCCATATTTTTGTACGTGAAAGTATGCCTTAAATAAATTGATGAAAGCTCGGGAATGAGATGTTACATCCTGCATTTTTGGACGTTAAAGTTTCATCGTAAGTTAATCCACGTAAGTTTGGAAATGAGATTATTTTGGGATTATAAGTATTATGCTATTTCAAATAAGTGATAAGTTAATTCGTGAAGGTGAGCGTTTAAGTAAATCGAAGAAAATGAATTTTGTCGAAGTTTGACAATTTGGGATAAAATACGGTCCGAGCTATAATACTCAGTATTTATGGACTACTGCCATACGAGGTACCACATGACCATAATAGTAAGGTGTACAAAGTGTGTTAAAAGTGAGTGGTATTTTAAGTATGTTAAGTACAAAACACTTCACTTTTATTATTTTGAATAAGAAGACTACAAATTAGATGTGAGCCTTTGCACATAGCAACGTGTATTCTTACCCATTTCCTACAAAGTCCGACAAGTTTTCAACAAATTTCTTACAACCAAACAGTAGAATCAGATGCCACTTTATTTCTTATATTTCTATACAAAGCTACTACAATCAAATGCTAGAAATTCCTACAAAAACACCACAACCAAATTTCTACGTGATTTCTTACACTACAAATTCCTACGTGATTTCTTCAACCAACGAGATTTTTTTAGCACATTAGCAACATGAGATTTTGTGATTCTAAGAGAGTACGGTGCAACCTTTTCCAAGAATATAATACGGATTTTCCCCTACTTCGATCCATCGTTACGTGTTGTTGCAATCAACGTGTGTTAGAGGGATTGTCAAGAGAATCGACTAAGGTATGTTAAGGCTATCCCTTCTTTCCTTTTGGCATGATCTATACGATACAAACGAAACGAGTAAATGCACAATTTCCATAAATGACTCTATTCATAGAAGTATTAGAGTTGTCTATGTTCTTAAATTCCCACATGTCTTATTATTCTATTGTATGTTCATGGGTCTCAGAAAATACGTAAGTTGATAAAGTTTGTTTCATGATATTAATCAGAGGTATAATGGTCTTATGATGTTTTGAGAGATTTTATTTACGTACTTCTCATGCTTTTCCTTCATTTATACATGTACATTGACCCATGACCAGACGGCATTATATACGCATATATATATATATATGGGAAAGGTTATGGCCTTATATACGCACCACCACCTGATCAGCTGGTATACGTTGATGATTTTCCCACAGTGGCCGAGATGATATGATGGGATGCCCTCATAGGCTTGATGATGTTATGAACACATGTACCTATGCACGACATGATATTCATATGCATATGCATAACTCTATAAGTATTTCATGATTTAGAGAGTTATCCAGACTTAACGGTTGAGTCATTTACTCTATATTTCTTCCATGTCTTTTATGTACTTGTTTATGTGCCTTACATACTCGGTACATTATTCGTACCGACGTCTCTTTTGCCCAGGGATGCTGCATTTCATGCATGCAGGTCCTGATAAACAGGTCGAGAGTCCTCCAATTAGGCTATCAACTCCGCGGAAGACGTTGGTGCGCTCCATTTGCTCCAGAGTTGCTTGTTTGGTCAGTATGATTTAGACGCATATTGTTTGGTATGGAAGGGCCCTATCCCGACCTGTATAAGCATGTACTCTTAGAGGCTTGTAGACAGATGTCATATATACGGATGCTTGTATGGCCTTGCCCGCCTATTCTTTGAGTGTAAGAAGGATCATGCCGGCCTTATAGGCACGTACGTCATATGTATGAGTTTGGGTTACATGTTGGGTCATCCAATGTCGAGTATTTTCCCCATATTTTATTCTACTTATATCACGATAGCCTCTCTAGCTCATTTACCTATGATGGTATGATACGAAAGATACGTTACATAGGTACTCGACTGAGTAAGGTACCGGGTGCCCATCGCGGCCCATAGGTTTGGGTCGTGAAAATATCAGTTACTATTTGAGATGGTAATCAAAGTGTTGCTTCCCCGAGTTGAGAGGAGATCCATTACATCAAAAGCTGACATGGTCCTCATGGAAACCTTGGATGGCTCTACTACTATTAATCTGCCTGGGATAATGATTGAGCATATGCAAAAAGTGGCAGACTTTAAGGATGGCAACCATGGGCTACCTTATGGGTTTCTTCTCACAAATATCTTCGAGTTCTTCAAGTTACCTCTGGGATAGGCCAAAGTGGGCACTAAGAAGCAAACTTTCTCCAAGACCACTCTTGAGGAGTGAGAGTCTATTGACAAGGGGGGAGGAGTTGAAGTACCTCTACTATCTCTCAATTGATAAATCCTCAGAATAGTGCTATATAGGAGATCAGGAAGTTGAAGGCAAGTAATGCGATTCTTGAGAGTCAGGTCAGTCAACTACAAGAGGCACTTGGTTCTGATAGTTCTCACAGCTCAGAGGTTGCCCGCCTGACTAAGGAGAATGTTAATCTAAGGAAACAAGTGGAGGACCTGAAAGAAAGACTGCTCAATGAGAAAATGTCTGGGAATACTTGCATGGATCTTGCCCTCAAAACCCTTGCCCCCTCCTCTGAGCCTTCTTCCTCCAGTGCCCCCTAAGAAGTGTCCCCTTCAGTTTCCAGTTTTCCAGTGTCCGTCTCTTATAAATGTTTCTGATGATGTTTTTGTTGTTGGTACTTGTTTTTGTTTTTGTTTTGATTTTGAATTATGGATGGTAACGTTGAATCTGCTCCCGCTGTAAAATCCAAATTGGTTTGTAGAAGCTTTTCTCCTTTTGTCATGTATAAAATAGCTCTTTTATCTATGTTTTCTATCATGTTTATATGCACAAGTGGCATGAGTTAACCATGCTGGACTTCTTTTTGCTTTTACCTATCATTCTTTTTTTTATGATGCCAAAAGGGGGAAGATTTATGCATAATTGAATAATGATGTGCACTGATTAAGGGGGAATACAGATTCAGGGGGAACTTAATGGCCTCCTGATTCACTATCTGGTTCTTTGTGGTTCTTCGTGGGATTTTCAATTATAAGTTTGTCATCATCAAAAATGGGTAAATTGATAGGTTATAAGTACCTTTGTTTTATGTTTTGTTAATCTAACAAACTTAATGTCAAGAACCAGATAAGGAAACTGATTCATATCTGGTCCACATTCTCAAGCGCATGGAAATAACTAGACTTAAGCTGGAGATGTTCATCAGTATTTCAAAAGTTAAAGAATCAACAAGGGGAACAGATGTACTTCAGTTGTACTAAGTCAACTCTCCAACAGCAGGAAAGTGACTGCCTGCACACGCAACAGTACAACACAGTGCAACAGTCACCTCCATTGGGAAGGACCTTGTACCCAAGTTGCTTACATCATTCTAGTGATATCATCCATTTTATATTAACATTAAACCAATGACAAAACATCACTTGAACACTTAGAGAATTTGCTCAAGCACTATAATAGTGATTGATATTTCAGTTAACATTTCTCAAGTGTATCAAGAAAAAAGAACAACACTGCTACAGACCAGTTCCCCATATCAAGTGATTGTATGTCCTTAGTTGATTTTTAACTTTTTTGATGTTCTTACTTGCAATTCCTACTTAGCTTACTTAGAAGCATTGAGTAGGAAACTCTTGTAAATCCTAAAGCCCCGTGTTTGTGTCTTGGCTAGCGTTAGTAAAGTTCTAACTTTGTAATAGAGGTATTACAAAGTGACTTATAATAGGAGTGTTACAAGTTAGTGAGGGATTAAGGAGTTAATTGCTAGGTTACAATAGGTTATAATCTAAACATTTTTCTTAATAGTGAAGTTGAAATCCTACAAGGGTAGGTCATGGTTTTTTATCCTGTTGAGCTGGTAATATTCCACGTAAAAACTCTCAGTGTCATTTACTTTTTGTTCTGTGTGTGTAATCTATGGTAACTAATAGAGAATCTGGTTCTCTATATAGTTTGGTGGACCCTCGAATTTTATCGGCAAGCATGCTTCTCGTCTTTGATCTAGTTTGAATCCCCAAATCAAGAGGAGTGATTACATTCTGGAGAGGATATGGACTTTTGTGCTTCCAGTCGGAAGCCTGAATCTCATTGTGAGACGACCCAGGTTCCTCTGAATGGGATCCTTCATTAGCATCAATGGAAGAGTGAGTGCCACTTCTGCGCTCAGCATCAGGAGTTCCTTGCATGGCATCAACAAATCTGTTTTATGCTTCAGTTGTTTTAATGGATAAACCAGGTTCCTTTGAATCATCTGGAAGTTCTGTTGCATCTTCTTCATTAGAATCCATGACCTGACTCATCAGATCAGTCTTTCTATTTGCCATATCAATAACTTCTCCAGGATTCTTTGACTGCTCTCAATCATGATCATTCTTATCATGTGAATCTTTTCCACATAAGTGGTGTGATTCATCAAAGATTACATGTATGCTTTCCTTAACACATTGAGTCCTTTTGTTGTAGACCTTGTATGCTTTGCTTTATGAGGAGTATCCGGGAAAGATTTCTTCATCACTTTTGGCATCAAATTTTCACAACGCTTCCTTACCATTATTGAGAACGAAAACTTTGCAAGCAAACATTCTCAGGTGAGTCAACTTGGGTTTCCTCCCGTTCAGCAATTCATACTGGGTCTTGTTTAAGAGGGGCCTGATCATGCACCTGGTTATCAAATAGCAAGCAATGTTCACCGTCTTCTCCCAAAAGCTTTTTGGTACACCACTATCAATTATCATTATCCTTGCCATGTCTTCAAGAGTCCTATTTTTTTCTCTCCAGAGCACCATTTTGTTGGGGTGTCCTGGGAGTTAAATAATTGACTTATACCATTTTCAGCATAAAATTCATCAAATTTTGCATTATCGAACTCTGTGCCATGATAAGATCTTATGCTTACAACATTATGGATCATTTTCACTTGAATCTTCTTCACAAAGGTAGCAAAGACTGGAACATTTTCATCCTTGGTTCTGAGGAACAAGGTCCACATGAATCTGGAGTAGTCATCAATTATGACAAACATATACTTCTTTCCTCCTCTACTGGGCACCCACATATGTCCACACAAATCCATATGAAGAAGATCAAGTGGCCTCCAGGTGTTTACTTCATTTTTTGCTTGAAGGAGGACCTAACTTGATTTCCTCTTACACATGTATCACACACCTTGTGATCATTGAACCTTGACTTAGGTAGCCCACGAACTAGGTCCTTCTTAACCAGCTTGTTCAGCAACAAGAAGCTTGCATGTCCCAATCTTCTATGACACAGCTCAGCATCATCATCAATACTCAAACATGTAAGATCCCCACAGTTCAAGGACTCAAAATCAGGAATGTAGATGTTTTTGAAACTTTTTACCATTATAACCACTTCACCGGTCACAAGATTGGTGACAGTGCAAGTCTTTGATAAGAATTCAACTTTTTTTCCTTTGTGGCAGATTTGAGAGACACTCAGTAGGTTGTATTCAGTCCATTCACATAGTACACTTTCTCAAGTGAGTGAGTGAGTGTCTTTCCAACTCTTCCAACTCCCAAAATTATCTCATTTTGCCATTGCCAAAGGACACACTCCCACCTTGCAAGGCTTTGAGTGAAAGGAAATCCTCAATGCTTCCAGCCATATGCTTAGAGCAGCCACTATCCATATACCATTTTTGGCTGCATCCTTTCACTGCTCCCTACACAAGAAAATCAGATATTAGACTTAGGAATCCAAGCAACTTTGGGTCTCTTGTAGTGAGGAAAGGGGCGAATTAGACTTCTTCTTGTCCAAGCAGGCATCACACATTTTTTATTGGAGAGACCAGGCTACTTAGCAGTAGCTTCTTTTTCAACAAAAAATTATTTTTCTGTTGGGACTGAAATCTAGCTTTACAAGATTCTTTAAAGTGCCCAGTGTTACCACAGTGAGTGCAAAGCCAGTTATCAGAGACAGTAACATACTTGTTATGTGGGTTGCAAGGAACCTTTTCCTTTTGGAACCCAATTCCCTTCATGTTACCCATGTTACTTTTATACATGGTAGTGATTGTATTAGAGGACTGGGTCCACTTTAGAGATACTTAGGTCATATTTAACCCTGTCAAGATCTTCGTGAAGTTATCTATTTCTTTCAAGTTCATCACACATACTCAATTTCACCATCTTCAACTCATTTTCAAGTTTAAGGTGTGCCTTACTTGCCAGTTCCTTACCTTTTAAAGTGTTTCTAGAATGATTTTCTCTTTTTAATTATTCCATTGTTTTTGTTAGATCCACAACTACTGTCATGACACAAAATCTCACGCGGGTCGTGATGGAACCCAACACTGGGGTCAGACAAGCCAACTGTTGCTTACTAGTGAAGTTTTCCTTATTAACATACCAACCCCACATGTTTCCCAAAGTTTTACACTTAACCCATTTAAAATAGAAGCGGAAGCATTTTTCAATTGAAATACATACATCCAAAATGAGCGTGATCCATATATATATACAGTCCCAAAAATAGAATCTACTAAGTGTGTGACAGGAACTAGTGTCACAAGTCAATAGGCGACTAGTAGAATATACAAAAGATGATACAAAAGGTACTGCTGTCTGAAAGGATATAGACAGATGTAAACAAAAGACAACTCCATAGCATAGTTGGGAATCGCCAAGGGAGGCAGCTCACCGTGAAGTCAGGTCCGGATTATGTCAAGCTCCGGTCAGATAACTAGAAACACCAGCCCCAGAACCTGTACAGTTAAGTACAAAAATGCAGCATAAGTACATAAATATATATATATACCCAGTGAGTATCCCGCCTAACCTCGAAGAGGTAGTGACGAGAAGTCGACATGACACTCACTAAGGTCCAACAGTATAAATCAACATAATGTAATAAAAATAGTCGGCCTGTAAGGCAGTGAAGCAACAAGTATATATATATATATATATATATATATATATATGTAAGATACTGAAATACAGGAAGAATACTGAGGATAAATAAAACAATTACCACTTCACTTTTTCCCAAATATCTTTCAGATCAATTTCATGAAATTTAATAACAAATAAAACATACGCATGCAGAGTGAGGACAATCGGCCGGAGTCACAGGATAGTCATGCTCGTGCACTGCAGAAGGATCGATCAGCCCGTTCTAAAAGTGCACCTCACACGCTCTCTATGCACTGCCGAAGGATCGATCGGCCCGTCCCAAAAGTGCATCTCTCAACCTCTCTACGCACTGCCAAAGAATCGATCGGCCCGTCCCAAAAGTACGTCTCTCAATCTCTCCATGCACTGCCGAGGGATCGACCGGCTTGTCCCAAAAGTGCATCTCTCAATCTCTCTGCACACTGCCGAATCATCTATCGGCCCGTCCCAAAAGTGCGCCTCTCAATAGAGTGGGGAAATCACACTCCGCTCGCGGAATACAATTTGCGAAGCGGTCGCATGCACATACATCATTCCTTTTTAACAGAGAATGCCTTTCCATAATCAAATTTCTTACAAGTTTTTCTCAAATTCATAACTTCGGGAATGTAAACAATATGAAATGTAAATTCAACACGCATATAGTCCATATTAATAAATACACAAGGCATTATATGAGCCTAACTACCCGGACATAATAGAAATAGTTGCTACATACGGACTCTCGTCACTTTGTACGTGCGTAGCCCCCCACAAATTATCACATATAGCATTTAAATCACCTAGGGGGACAATTCCCCTTTACAAGGTTGGAAAGGAGACTCACCTCGTGACGGAACCACCCCTCGGATCAAGGATGCGCCCGAATCTCCGAACTCTACACCCGAGGACTCACAACTATCCAAATACGGTATAATAACATCAATGCATGCTAAAAATAGGGAAATTATCCTGATTTTTCCAAAATTCAACGTTCTTGAGAAATTCCCAAAATCCAACCCCGGGCCGCGCGCTCAGATTTCGGTAATTCTCTAAGGGAACACTCACCCCAAGCCTAAGGATCATTAATATACGATTCTTACTTGATTTCATGGCCAATTCACAGAAAATTATTAAATTATTACAAGTTCTAGGTTACTACCCAAATTCTTGATTTTTGCACTATTTATGTAGTTAATTAAGCTAGGAATCCATGCACGAAACTAAATTTGGAGTACAGTTCACTTACCTTAGAAGACCAGGTTGTTAACCCTTAACAATGGAGGAAAATCGCCCAAGGAAGAAGAAGGAAAGTGAGTTAATGGGTTTAAACCCCGTATATAAAACACACTGCCTGAACAGTGATTTCGCTCCTGCGGCTCGGGTCTCGCACCTGCGAGAAAAATCTTGCGCCTGCGAAAATGGGCTAGGGAGCCTGGGCCCGCACCTGCGGAGTGGAGACCGCACCTGCTGCTCCACTCATGCGGAATATTTTCCGCACCTGCAATAATTGGCCAGGCTATTAGGTGATCGCACCTGCTATGCTGGGGACCGCAAGAGCGGTCCGCTCCTGCGACTGGGCAACTGCACCTGCGTTCACACCAGAATAGGTGCACCAGAAGCTATGTTTTGTTGGTTTTTAGCCCTGTTAGGTGCCCAGAAGGCATCTAGGCCCACCTGAGCCCTAGTCCAAATATACCAACGAGTACCAAATCATAATACGGACTCGCTCGAGCCTTTAGAACACCCAAAACAACGCTAAAACTCAAAATCACACCCCCAAACCCCAAGAACCAAACTTAGGAACTTTAAGTTTTCTAGACTTCACTCACAACGAGCCAAACCGACCTATACAACTCATAATAACCTCAAATTTTGCAGGCAAGTCATAATTAACATAATGGAACTATTCCCGGTCTCGGAATTCCGTTCGAACCTCGATAACACAAAAACATGCCCCAAACCAAAATATGAACTTAAGGAACCTCTTATTTCAATATTGGGCACCAAAATGCCCCCAGGGCGTCAAAAACCTAATCCGAACATACGCCCAAGTTCAAAATCATCACATGAAGCTACCGTAACTGACGAAGCTCGATTCCGAGGTCGTTTACCCAAAATGTTGACCAAAGTCAAACTTGGTCTTAAAGGCCAACCGTAAGGAACCAATTGTTCCTATTACACTCTAAACACCTCCGAATCCCGCACTACCAGTCCCCGCAAGTCATAAATCACGAAAAGCCGCTATAGGGAGTTTCATTTAGGGGAACGGGGTCCGATAATACAAAACGACCGGTCAGGTCGTTACATTCTCCACCTCTTAAAGAAACGTTCATCCTCGAACGGGTCTAGAATCATACCTGAAGTGCTGAATAAGTGTGGATATCTGCTCCGCATGTCCTCCTCGGACTCCCAGGTCGCCTCCTCAACCGGTTGGCCTTTCCACTGGACCTTTACGGCAGAAACACTCTTGGACCTCAACTGGCGGTCCTATCTATCAATAATAGCAACTGGCTCCTCCTCGTATCCCAACCTCTCATCCAATTGAATAGTGCTGAAATCGACCACATGAGAGAAATCGGCGTGGTACCTCCGGAGCATGGATATATGAAACTGGGTGAACTCCTGATAAACTGGGAGGCAAGGCCAGCTCATAAGCCTCCCAAACTAGCCTCAACACCTCGAATGGACCTATAAATCTCGGGTTCAGCTTGCCCTTCTTCCCAAACCTCATAACACCTTTCATGGGCGAGACTTTCAACAGGACCCTATCACCCTCCATAAATGATACATTACGCTCCCTCTGATCCGCGTAACTCTTATGTCTGGACTGTGCTGTACGGAGTCTCTCCTAAATCAACTTCACTTTCTCCAAGGCATCCCTTACTAGGTCGGTGCCATATAACTTAGCCTCGCCAGGCTCAAACCACTCGATAGGAGAATGACATCGCCGACCATACAAAGCCTCAAATGGTTCCATCTCAATGCTGGACTGATAACTATTATTGTAAGCAAAGTCGGCCAAAGGCAAGAACTGGTCCCACTTACCCCCGAAATCAATCACACATGCCTTGCGTATGTCCTCCAATATCTGAACCGTACGCTCTGACTAACCATCAGTCTGAGGGTGAAATGATGTGCTGAGGTCTATCTGGGTGCCCATCTCACTATGCAATGCTCTCCAGAAGTGCGAGGTGAACTGAGGACCTCGATCTGATATAATGGACACCGGCACACCATAAAATCGGACTATCTCCTGAATGTAGATCTGGACCAACCTCTCAGATGAATATGTAGTAGCCACTGGAATGAAATGCGCCGATTTGGTCAATATATCCACAATGACCCAAATGGCGTCAACCTTCCGCGAAGTCCGAGGCAACCCAACCATGAAGTCTATAGCTATGTGCTCCCATTTCCACTCAGGAATGGGCATTTGCTGAAGTAGGCCTCCTGGCCTCTGGTGCTCATACTTAACCTACTGGAAATTAAGGCACCTAGTCACATACTCCACAATGTCCTTCTTCATCCGCCTCCACCAGTAATGCTGCTTTAAATCACGATACATCATCGTAGCACCAGGGTGAACAGAATACCAAGCACTGTGTGCCTCCTCTAGAATCCTTTCCCTCAGGCCATAAACATTAGAAACACATAAGCGGCCCTGAAGTCTCAGAACACCATCCTCGCCAATATTAACCTCATTGTCCCTACCCTGAACCACTGTCTCTCGAAGCTCTGCCAAGCACGGGTCATAGAACTGTCAGGCCTTAATTTCTCCCAATAACGAAGACTGAGCAACCACATTTGCCAAAACTCGACGAGGCTCTGAAATATCTAATCTCACCAGGGGATTGGCCAAGGACTGGATGTCCAAGGCTAAAGGTCTCTCCTCCGCTGAAATATAAGCCAAGCTACCCATACTCTCCGCCTTCCAGCTCAAAGCATCTTCCACCACATTAGCCTTGCCCGGGTGACAAAGAATGGTGATATCATAATCCTTCAACAACTCAAGCCCTCTGCGCTGCCTCAAATTAAGATCCTTCTATTTGAATAAGTGTTGCAAGATTCTGTATAAACCTCACTGGACACTCCATACAAATAGTGCCTCCAAATCTTAAGAGCATGAACAATCTCCGCCAACTCCAAATCATGGACAGGGTAATTCTTCTCATGAACCTTCAGCTAGCGTGAAGAATAAGAAATAACTCTCCCCTCCTGCATCAACACGCACCCCAAGCCAACGCATGAAGCATCGCAATATACCGTGTACATCCCAGAACCGGATGGCAATACTAGAACTGGCGCTGAGGTGAATGTTGTCTCGAGCTTCTGAAAGCTCGCCTCACACTCGTCATACCATCGAAACAGGGCATTCTTCTGAGTCAATCTAGTCAATGGAGTTGCAATAGAAGAGAAACCCTCCACAAATCGGCGATAATAACCTGCTAGTCCCAAAAAGCTCCTGATCTCTATAGCTGAAGTAGGATGTGACCAACTCTGAACTGCCTCGGTCTTCTGAGGATCAACCTTGATACCCTCTTCAGATACCACATGCCCCAAAAATGCCACAGAATCCAACCAAAACTCAGACTTGGAGAACTTAGCATATAGCTTCTGTTCTCGCAAAGTCTGGAGCACAACTCTCAAATGCTGCTCGTGCTCCCCCAGGCTACGGGAGTAAATCAAAATTTCATCAATGAAGACAATGATGAAGGAATCAATATACGGCATGAACAACCTATTCATCAAGTACATGAATGATGCTGGGGAATTAGTCAAGCCAAAGGACATCACCATGAACTCATAATGGCCATAACTCGTACGAAAAACAGTCTTCGGAACATCTGAAGCCCGAATCCTCAACTGATGATACCCTGATCTCGAATCAATCTTAGAAAACACACGTGCACCCTGAAACTGGTCAAACAAATCATCGATGCACATCAAGGGATACTTGTTCTTAATGGTAACCTTGTTCAACTGGTGGTAGTCAATACACATCCGCATAGGCACATCCTTCTTTTTCACAAATAGAATTGGAGCACCCCATGGTGACACACTCGGTCTGATGAACCCCTTAGCTAACAAATCCTCAAGTTTCTCCTTCAACTCTTTCGGAGCCATACGATACGGAGGGATGGATATAGGCTGAGTGCCATGAGCTAAATCAATGCAGAAGTCAATATCACGGTCTGGAGGCATGCCCGAAAGATCCGAAAGAAATATATCAGCATACTCTCGAACAACTGGCACGAAATAAATCGTCAGAGACACATAAGCAAAATAGGCTAGACAACCCTTCTCGACCATATGTCGAGCCTTCAGAAATGAAATAACCCGGCTGGTTGAGCTAACTAAAGAACCCCTCCACTCCAGCCTAGGTGACTCAGGCATGGCTAAAGTAACTATCTTGGCATGGCAATCAAGCACGGCATGATGAGGAGATAGCCAGTCCATGCCTAGAATAACCTCAAAATAAAACCATGTCGAGCAATAAAAGGTCAGCTCTGGTCTCGAACTCACAGAAAGTGATCACACAAGACCGATACACCCGGTCTACCACCACAGAATCTCCCACAGGAGTGGACACATATATAGGAGATCCCAAAGACTCTCGAGAGACATCCAGAAAAGGAGCAAATAAGTCTAAAACATATGAATAAGTGGATCCTAGATCAAACAACTGAAGCCTCTCTACCACATATTGAGATAATACCTGTGATCACGGCGTCTGAGGCCACTACATCTGATCTGGCTAGAATAGCATAAAACCTGGCTGGCGCACCTAAAACCTGAGCCCCACATGAGTGAACAGGAGCTACCTGACCTCCCCCTGACTGGCCTTCACCTCTAGGACGACCCCTACCGGCATGTCTTTCGCCGCTATGTGGCCGGACTGCTGGTGCCGAACCCATCGGCTGATAGCTCTGCTGCACGGCCTTGCCCCGATACTGGGGACACTACCTCATAAAAAGATCTGGATCTCCACACTCATAACATTGTCCAGGTGGCATAGTCTGCTTCTCTGAAACAAATTCCTGAAGGGCCGGAGGGCGATAAGAGCCCTCAGGCATAACACTGAAATAAGGATCGGAGGATCTTTGATGACTGGAATGACCACTATATGAACTCTGAATGGCTGGAGGTCGGTAGGAATGCTCCGGCATGGCACTGAAATGAGGCCTCGCTGGAAGACATCGAGGAGGTGATGGAGGTGCTGAGTATAAAGGCCTGTTGGGCTGACCACTACTATGTTGGCCCCTACCCCTAGCTGGGGCGCCTCTGAAATCCCCTGAGAAGCTAGCCCTCTTGTCCTGCTAACTCTGCTCCCTGCTCCGCAACCGGTAACCCTCGATCCTGCGAGGAATCTCCACAACGAGCTGATAAGGGGTACCCATCTCCACCTCTCGAGCCATGGTGGATCTAATACCTGGATGCAACCCTGGTACAAACCTCTGAACTCTCTCAGCATCGGTGGGTAATATCATAAGAGCATGGCGTGACAGCTCCGAAAAACTGGCCTCATAATCTGTCACGGACATCTACCCCTGCTCTAACCGCTCAAACTGACCCCTCAGCTCTTCCCTCTCAGAGGGTGGAATATATCTATCCAAGAACATCTGTGTGAACTGCTCCCAAGTGATAGTAGGGGAATCGGCTGGCCTGCTGAGAATATAAGATTGCCACCACCTGCGAGCTCTACCCTCTAACTGGAATGCAGTGAAATCCACTCCATGGGACACTATAATCCCCATGTTGTGCAGTCTATCCCTGCACCTATCAATGAAATCCTGGGCATCCTCACCTTGCTCACCCACGAAGACTGGAGGGCGTAAGAGGGTCCATCTGTCTAACATCTTATGCTAGTCGCAACCCACACCGGTATGGGCTCTGGTGCTGCTGCTACAGGCTGGGTATCATCCACGGGCAGTGTACTCGGGGTGGGATGTAATGCTACTATCGGTCCTGCGGCCTGGGCAGTAGGGGTCTGGGCTCCCCCTTCCGCCTGTGAAGTGACAGGATCTACTGGAAATAAACCAGCCTGGGACATGGTGTCCATGAATCTCATCATACGACCCATGGCTGCCTGGAAGCCTGGCGCGGTCGTAAAGTCTACGGGTGCCTGATCTGTTAGAGGCACCTCATACTGCTCCTCTAATATAGGGTCCTCTGGTAGCGGGACCGGTATAGCTCTGGGACGCCCTCGTCCCCTACCACGGGCAAGTACCCTAACCCTACCCTTACAACGGCCTCAGGCAGCGGGGGCAACACCCTCTCCCGGATCAGGAACATGAGATGCACGCGTCTTCACCATCTGTGAGAGAATAGAAGAATGAATTTAGTAAATCATAGGTTGCACGATAGAGTAAGAACAAATAGAGGTTTCCTAACACCCTGTAGCCTCCTGAAGATAAGTACAGACGTCTCTGTACCAATCTGCAAGACTCTACTGGGTTCGCCCGTGACTCGTGAGACTTACATGAACCTAGTGCTCTAATACCACGTTGTCACGACCCAAAATCCCACGCGGGTCGTGATGTCACCCAACACCGGGGTCAGGTAAGCCAACAGTTGCTTTCTAGTGAAGTTTTCCTTATTAACATACCAACCCCACATGTTTCCCAAAGTTTTACACTTAACCTATTTAAAATAGAAGCGGAAGCATTTTTCAATTTAAATACATACAGCCAAAATGAGCGTGATCCATTACACATACACACACACACACACACACACACATATATATATATATATATATATATATATATATATATATATACAGACACTCCCAAAAATAGAATCTACTAAATGTGTGCCAGGAACTAGTGTCACAAGTCAATAGGCGACTAGTAGAATATACAAAAGATGATACAA
>ML411093.1:74227-123830 GCA_005239525.1 Nicotiana knightiana | reverse complement strand
ATATATATATATATATATATATATATATATATATATATATATATATACCCAGTTAGTATCCTACCTAACCTCGAAGAGGTAGTGACGAGAAGTCGACATGACACTCACTAAGGTCCAACAGCATAAATCAACAGAATGTAATAAAAACAGTAACCATGTAAGGCACTGAAGCAACAAGTATATATATATGTAAGATACTGAAATCCAGGAAGAATACTGAGGATAAATAAAACAATCACCACTTCATTTTTTCCCAAATATCTGTCAGATCAATTTCATGAAATTTAATAACAAATAAAGCATGTGCATGCAGGGTGAGGACAACCGGCCGGAGTCAACGGATAGTCACGCTCGTGTACTGCCGAAGGATCAATCGGCCCGTCCCAAAAGTGCACCTCACAAGCTTTTTATGCATTGCCAAAGGATCGATTGGCCCGTCCCAAAACTGCATCTCCCAACCTTTCTACGCACTGCCGAAGGATCGATCGGCCCGTCCCAAAAGTTCGTCTCTCAATCTCTCCATGCACTGTCGAGGGATTGACCGGCTTGTCCCAAAAGTGCATCTCTCAATCTCTCTACGCACTGCCGAAGGATCAATCGGCCCGTCCCAAAAGTGCGCCTCTTAATAGAGTGGGGGAAATCACACTCCGATTGCAGAATACAATTTGCGAAGCGGTCGCATGCACATACAACAATCCTTTTTAACAGAGAATGCCTTTCCATAATCAAATTTCTTAAAAGTTTTCTCAAATTTCATAACTTCAGGATTGTAAACAATATGAAATATAAATTCAGCACGCATATAGTCCATATAAATAAATACACAAAGCATGATGTGCGCCTAACTACCCGGACATAATAAAAATAGTCGCTACGTACAGACTCTCGTCACTTTGTACGTGCGCAGTCCCCCCAAATTATCACATATAGAATTTAAATAACTTAGGGGGACAATTCTCCCTTACAAGGTTAGAAAGGAAACTCACCTCGTGACGAAACCACCCCTCGGATCAAGGATGCACCCGAATCTCCGAACTCTACACTCGAGGACTCGCAACTAGCCAAATACGGTATAATAACATCAATGAATGCTAAAAAAAGGGAAATTATCCTGATTTTTCCAAAATTCAACGTTCTTGAGAAATTCCCAAAATCCAACCCCGGGCCCGCGCGCTCGGATTCTGATAATTCTCGAAGGGAACACTCACCCCAAGCCTAAGGATCATTAATATACGATTCTTACTTGATTTCATGGCCAATTCACAGAAAATTCTCAAATTATTACAAGTTCTAGGTTACTACCCAAATTCTTGATTTTTGCACTATTTTAAGTAGTTAATTTAGCTAGGAATCCATGCACGAAGCTAAATTTGGAGTAGAGTTCACTTACCTTAGAATACCGGGTTGTTAGCCCTTAACAATGGAGGAAAATTTCCCAAGGAAGAAGAAGGAAAGTGAGAAAATGGGTTTAAAACCCGTATATAAAACACACTGCCTGAACAGTGATTTTGCTCTTGCGGCACGGGTCTCGCACCTGCGAGAAAAATCTCGCGCCTGCAGAAATGGGCTGGGGAGCCTGGGCCCGCACCTGTGGAGTAGAGTCTCCTACGATAATTGGCCAAGCTATTGGGTGATCGCACCTGCGATGCTGGGGACCGCAGGAGCGGTCCCGCACCTGCGACTGGGCAACCGCACCTGCGGTCACACCAGAACAGGTGCACCAGCAGCTATGTTTTCCTGGTTTATAGCCCCGTTAGGTGCCCAAAAGGCACCTGGGCCCACCCGAGCCCTAGTCCAAATATACCAACGAGTCCCAAATCATAATACGGACTTGCTCGAGCCTTTGGAACACCCAAAACAACGCTAAAACTCAAAATCACACCCCCAAACCCCAAGAACCAAACTTAGGAACTTTAAGTTTTCTAGACTTCGCTCATAACACGCCGAACCGACCTATACAACTCGGAATGACCTCAAATTTAGCAGGCAAGTCATAATTAACATAACAGAACTATTCTCGATCTCGAAATTCCGTTCGGACCTAGATAACACAAAAACACCCACCAAACCAAATTATGAACTTAAGGAACCTCTTATTTCAATATTGGGCGCCAGTATGCCCCCGGGGCGTCAGAAACCCAATCCGAACATACGCCCAAGTCTGAAATCATCACACGAAGCTACCGAAACTGACGAAGCTCAATTCCGAGGTTGTTTACCCAAAATGTTGACCCAAGTCAAACTTGGCCTTAAAGGCCAACCTTAAGGAACCAATTGTTCCTATTACACTCTAAACACCTCCGAATCCCGCACCACCAGTCCCCACAAGTCATAAATCACGAAAAGCCACTATGGGAAGTTTCATTTAGGGGAACAGGGTCCGATAATGCAAAACGACAGATCGGATCGTTACAGCTACTACCAACGATTCATCTCCCTCATGCTCTACCTTTTCAATTTTCTCTTTTAGATCATCATTTTCTTTCTTTAAATGCTCAATAGTTTTCTTTTAAATCAACCACTACGACTATCAAATCATCTCTCTCATGTTCTACCTCTCCTAGTTCTACAGTTAACACAATTTTATCATTGATAAGATCATGATAAGCATCAATCAGAACATTAGCTAATGATACAAGCTTCTTTTGAGAATAAGACTTCAAATTTCATTAAATGTCTAGAAAGTTTACCTCATCGGCATCATCATCTTCATCCTTGTCAGATTTTTCCATAAGGGCAAAGATGGAGTCATATTTAGCTACTTCGCTTTCAACGGCTATCATAGAGGTGTCACCTTGTTCATCATCTCCCTCATTCATTTGAGGAATCTTCCCATGCATCAAGAGCTTGTTTCGAAACATTGTCACTGGCATCCTTTCTCTTGAATTTCCTGCCAGGAACTGGGTTCCTCTTGGTTGTTTTGTCTGTGTTGTGCTTGTACAGGTCTTGCTTGTGGAGAGGACAATATTTAATGAAATGTTCTGGCTTCTTGCATTTATGACACAAGTCATAGCCTTTTGATCTGCTGGAGCTGTTCCTTTCGGAATGTCTCCATTTCTGCAAACCATTTTCTGAAATTTCCTTGTCAAATAGGCCATGTCAGCATCCTTACCACTTGAGTCATTATTGTCTTCCTTGAGGACAAGGTTCTTATCCTTTTTGGGTTCTCTTCTTTCATGGTCCTTCTTTTTATTCATTTCATAGGTCTTCATATTTCCAATGAGTTCATCAATGGTCAACTTTTGTAGATCTTTTGCCTTTATGATAGCGTTGACTTTACATTCCCAATAACCAGGTAATACACTGAGTGTTTTCCTGAAAAATTTGTTCCTTTGAATGATCTCTCCTAGATATTGGAGCTCATTTATGATGGAGTTGAATCGAGTATGCATGTCCTGAAGGGATGCATCATCCTTCTTCCTGAAGAGTTCGTACTCAGTAGTGAGAATGTTGATCTTTGACTGCTTGACTTGATATTTTCCTTCATGTGCGGTTTGGTGAGCCTCCCAGATCTCCTTGACATATTGATAAGTTGAAATTCTATTATACTCGTCTAGTCCAATACCACAGACAAGGATTTTCTTAGCTCGAAACTTTTTCTCTATAGCTTTGCGGTCGGCATCCTTGTACACCTTCCTTGTTTTTGGAATTGTCACTGTTGGGTCTCTATTGGTCTTTATAGGGACGAATTATCCATCGTAGATGATATCCCAAAGCTCTGAATCTTCATCCATGATAAAATCATACATCCTTGTCTTCCACCATCTGGAGTATTGTCCATTGAATCTTAGTGGTTTATAGGTTGATTGACCTTCTTCAATGTTTGGTTGAGCATCCATGTGGATCCTTTCTAAGTGTTAGCCTTACAAAAATAACCTGCTCTAATACCAATTTTAGTAAACTAAGAGTCCACCAAACTGTATAGAGAACCGGGTTCTCTATCAGCTCCCACATAACACACACACACACTAAACGGTAAGTAAATGACACTACAGTTTCTTACGTGGAAAACTCCCAGCTCAAGGGATTAAAAACCACGACCTACACTCGTAGGATTTCAACTTCACTAACCGAGCAAACTTTAGATTACAACCTATTTTAATCTAGGAATTAACCTCCTAATCTTGCACCTACTTGAAAGCTATTGCAAGCCTCTTTGTAATAACTCTATTACAAATGTCACGACCCAAACCGATGGGCCGTGACAGGTGCCTGAGTCATACCTGTCAAACGCCCCTAAACATGCGTCTAATATATGGACCTAAATCACATGTGCTAAATTACGAGAATAATGTACATGAATGAAATCTGCACAAAATTCATACATACATATACGTACAACATACGTAGGACGAGCCGACAAGGCTACTATAGATAATTATACATCTCAAAACTGCAAGCCGGCAAGTCCACATACTATCCAAATAGACATACTGTCTACAGACCTCTAATAGAAACATAATTGTACAAAGATGGGACTGAGCCATGTACTACCCATATATATATATATATATATATATATATATATATACAAACGTATCATACCAAAATCCAAAGCAGCTCCGAATTAAGTGGAGCACGCCAACTCTCGCTAATCAGGGATCCTAAGAAGGGGGACCGTCAGTTTGCCTACCTGCACCTGCAGGCATGAGACGCAGGCCCCGGGAAATAGGACGTCAGTACGAATAATGTACTATGTAAGGCATAAAAATCAATACATAAGAGACATAGATGAATATGGAATAAATAAATCCATCTGTAAATCTGAATAACTTTACGAATCCTGAAACACGTATAATGCCATGCACGTGCGTATAAATATCATGTAATGCATAGGTCTGTATGTACATAACATCATCAAACCTCTGAGGGCATCCCATCATATCATCTCGACCACTGTGGGCAAATCATCATTGTATACCAGCTGATCCGATGGTGGTGCGTATATAACGCCATAACCTTTCCCATATCCCATATACATATATATACATACATATATACGAGTATATAATGCCGTCTGAATCATGGGTCAATGTACATGTATAAATGCTTGGAATGCATAAGAAATGCATTAATAAGATTTTCTCAGAATGCCATAAAAATCAATATGCCTTTCGAATAAACATTATCAAATACGTATTTTTCTGGGACCCATGCATAGAAGATAATAATAATTAACATGGGGAATCAAGAATATAGACACCCCTAGTACTCCTATGAAAAGAGTAATTTATGGAAACTGTGTGTTTGCTCGTTTCTTCAGTATAATTTGGATCATGCAAAAAAGAAAGAACAGATGGCCTTAACATACCTGTTCTTGGAATTAGTTGAGCGAATCTGCTTCTGCAAAATATGGACGAAATTCACACTTGTACGAACTTGAAATTTCAGACGAATTTATTATGCTTCTAACGTTTTTTTTTAACGAAATGTTGGCTAAGGATTGAATTGTTGAATGCTTGAAATTGAACGAAATGTTTCTTCTCTCTCACGTTTTTGGTTTTAAAAACCAAGGACAGAATGCAAGAGATGTTTGATCTTGAATGAAGTGTTTTCTAATTCACAATTCTTCAAAATAATGGTCACTAGTCTTATTTTTTAAGACTCAAATCTTAGTCATTTCATAATTAGCCATCTGCCCAAAAGTGACTACTTAGTCACTTCCAATTTCGTGGAATCTTTCCATGTGGGGTGGGGGTGGGATGTTAATTTTTATCCACTTATTAGTTAACTGGGTAATGTCCTGTTACCCGGTAATTAATCAATTACCCGCATAATTTAAAATTTTCCATAAATTCCTTAAAATTCTTCTTATTTTTTTTTAATATACTTCATATATACTTTATATATTATACTACCGTGATCATATGGTATCTTGCATGGTACTAGTTCATAATTATCGGGTAATATCGCTTGACCCGTATTTTATTCCAAATTGGTCATTTTCAACGAAACTCGTTTTCTTTAATTCGTGTACCCCTTTATCCTTCATAACACTTATTTATCGCTTGTTATAAATATCATAACTACATTAGCCTCAAGATAATCTCATCCCCCAGACTATGTCGATTAACTGAAGACAAAACTCTTAACGTACGAAAACGCGAGATGTAACATCCTTCCCCCCTTAGAATCATTCGTCCTCGAGTGTTCAACTCCCCGTGATTTATATAACTTTGGCAGGGTCCCCTTTTTAATAGCACTACAACCAATTCTCCCTGTAGAATTTTAATAATCCAACGCCACGCAGGACCACAATTATCAATAACGACAATGGCCTCTCACGACCAACGACAATAACCAAAAAAAGAATTTGTACATGTACCTTATGGTTATGATGTCTCATTCGGAACCTTCTCTGGAGGAGGAAATAAGTAGGGATATCTAGAATTCATGTCTTCCTCGGCCTCCCAAGTCATTTCTTCCACCTTTTTGTTCCTCCAAAGTACTTTCACGAAGGCTACCTCCTTATTCCGCAGCTTGCGGATTTGTCAGTCTAGGATGGCAACCGGAATTTCTTCGTATGACAAGTCCTCTGTAATCTGTACATCACCCATGGGCACCACTCGGGTAGGATCGCCAATGCACTTCCGTAACATAGATACGTGAAAAATCGGATGGATAGACTCCAATTCCGAGGGAAATTCTAACTCATAAGCTACTTGACCCACTCTCCGAATGATCCTATAAGGCCCAATATATCGTGGACTAAGTTTGACTTTCTTTCCAAACCTCATCCCACCCTTCATAGGTGACACCTTTAAGAATACCCAGTCATCAACCCTGAACTCTAAATCTTGTCGCCGCATGTCAGAATATGACTTCTGACGACTCTGAGCTGTCAATAGTTGATCTCGGATAAGCTTTAATTTTTCTATGGCTTGCTGAACCAGGTCTGGCCCAAGTAATCCAGATTCTCCAACATCGAACCACCCTATAGGCGACCTACACTTCCATCCGTAAGGAGCTTCGTATGGAGCCATCTGAATACTGGAATGGTAGCTATTATTATATGCGAACTCAATAAGCGGAAGATGATCATCCCAGCTACCTTTGAAGTCCATCACACAAGCTCATAACATATCCTCCAGTGTCTGAATAGTACGCTCAGCCTATCCATCTGTCTGGGGATGAAATGTTGTACTAAGACTTACTTGAGTCCCCAATCCTTTTTGAAAGGACCTCCAGAAGTTAGCTGTAAATTGAGCTCCTCTATCCGAGATAATAGATACAGGGACACCATGCAGTCGTATTATCTTCTTAATATGAAGCCTTGCATAATCCTCTGAGGAATATGTAGTTCTAACGGGTAGAAAATGGGTTGACTTTTTAAGCCTATCAACAATCACCCATATCGAATCGAACTTACGTTGGGTACGAGGTAAGCCTACAATGAAATCCATATTGATTACTTCCCACTTCCAAGTCGGAATATCCATAGCCTGTAATAACCCACCGGGTTTCTGATGCTCAATCTTAACCTGCTGACAGTTAGGACACTGAGCAGCAAACTCCACTATATCCTTTTTCATTTCGTCCCACACATAAACTTCCCCAATATCATGATACATCTTTGTCGCTCCTGGATGGACAGAATAACGAGAATAGTGAGTTTCTCCCATACCCTGCCGACGTAGGCTCGCAACATTAGAGACACATAATCGTCCTTGATATATGAGGACCCCGTCTTCTGTAATTTCAAACGGCGTCTTCTCCTTCTGAAGGGTGGTATCCCTATAATGAACTAACACAGGATCCTCATACTGGCGTTCCTTTACTTCAGTTACTAAAGAGGATGTTGTTGTATCTTGAATAGTAATTCCAATATCACCTGAATCCAATAACCGAACACCAAGACTAGCTAGCTGATGAACCTCATGGGCTATTACCTTCTTTTCTGGCTATAAATATGACAGGCTACCCATAAATCTACGGCAGAGGGCGTCAGCTACTATGTTCGCCTTCCCCAGATGGTATAAAATATCAACGTTATAATCTTTAAGTAGCTCCAATCATCTCCTTTCACGTTGATTCAATTCCTTTTGCTTGAAGATGTACTGGAGGCTCTTATGATATGTATAGATATTAGCATAAATTCCATACAAGTAGTGCCTCCGTATCTTTAGTGCATGAATTACCGCGGCTAACTCTAAATTGTGGGTCGGGTAGTTCTTCTCCTGCTTTTTAGTTGTCTTGAAACATAAGCCACAACCTTTCCATGTTGAATAAGCACAGAACCCAATCCAATGCCTGAAGCGTCCCAATAAATAACATAATCATCAGTCCCTTCTAGGAGCGGTAGAATCGGTGCTGAAGTTAACCTGTCCTTCAAAGCCTGGAAACTCCATTCGCAAGCATCGGTCCATTGAAACTTAGTCCCTTCTGATTTAACTTACATGGGTATCCCAATCTTTTACAATTCATGAAATTCCCCTCTTCAGAGGCCCAAACTTCATCCTTTATCCATCACAATTACGCCCTTATTTTACTATCAGGCCAGCATTTCATCCATTCTAAACGCTACTAGTCTTAAACTCCTTTGAGTTCATTCAGGCTATACTGAGCCTTCTATAACTTAGAGAAATCACCAGCTCTCTTATGAGCTTAACCTCAAGGACTTATCCATTCCCATTACCTTTTCACTCATCTTCTCTTATCCTTCCTCCTGTCTTTCTAAAATCTTATCTCTCTACCATACTTTAGCTTGTGACCTACACATATCTATTTATACTTATTCGCAACATTTCTTCAATATTTCCTAATGTTATTCTTGAACATCAAGCGAGACACCACACACCACTTTGGTCAAAGGTGTTTAGAAGAGAAGAAAATTCCATTACAAGTTTCCTGTAATAACCTGCCAAACGGAGAAGCTACGAACCTCCGTCAGTATTGTGTGTCTAGACCAAGTCTTCACTACCTCAATATTTTATGTATCCACGTGAAATGATATGCCCAAGGAAAGCTACAGAGTTCAACCAGAATTCACAATTAGAGAATTTTTTCATACAACTTCTCCTTTTGTATAACTCTGAGCATAGTACACAAATGATCTTCATGCTCCATCTCTGAACGAGAATACACCAATATATCATCGATAAATATAATTATGAACAGATCTAAAAAGGGCCTGAACACACAGTTCATCAAATCCGTGAATATTGCTGGGCATTGGTCAAACTGAATGACATAACACGAAATTCAAGGTTCTCATATCTGGTCTTGAATGTTATCTTCGGAATATCTTCATCCTTAACCCTTACCTGATGGTACCCGGACCTCAAGTCTATCTTTGAAAAATACTTGGCACCTTGCGACTGATCAAATAAATCATCAGTCCTCGGGAGCGGGTACTTATTATTGATTGCCACCTTATTCAATTGTCTATAATCAATACATGTCCGTAAGGAACCGTCTTTCTTCCTCACAATTAACACAGGTGCCCCCATGGTGATGTACTAGGTTTGATAAAGCCCTTTTTAAGCAAATCCTTTAGTTGTTCCTTCAACATTTTTAGCTTTGTAGAGCCATTCTATAGGGAGGAATATATGTTAGATGCATATCTGGTAGTAGGTCAATAGAAACTCAATTTCCCGCTCTGGCGGAAGACCCTAAATTTTATTGGGAAAATTGGGAAACTCATTAACCACAGGGGAGGACTGAATTGTTGGTAACTCTACTTCCACATTCCAAACCCGAACTAAGTGATAAGTATAATCCTTTATGATCATCTTCCTTTCCTTGAGATAGAAGATAAATTTACTTCTTGGCGATGTCGTATTACCTTTCCATTCTAAAAAAGGCTCTCCTGGGAACTAAAGTCAAACCATCTTTGACCTACACCTAATGTTAGCATAACAAAAAGCCAACAAATCCATACCCATTGTAATGTTAAGTTCCACCCAACCGAACACCACATACCTTATCCTTGTTTATTATCAAATCTATCACGAGCCATTACGAGCGACATCCATATATATAAGTAACAATATTAAGACTTAGCTCGCATAACTAATTTAGAAAAAGGTTTATATACATAGGGTGTCGGCAAGGCCGTAGACACATCATACCCAAAATTATATACAGGATACTGTCTGCAAAACCTCTAAGTAGGCATAACTATAATATATACAAGTCAGGACGGGGCTCCCTGCGTCCTCATGAAACAACCTAACACATTCAGAACTCTGACTTGGTAATACTCCAAGAAGATGTGGAACTTACCCACCAAAAACTGACACTTGGAGAAAGTCTACAGTAGAGGGTCCTTGCCTTGTCCTATATAAGAACCTCGATCAGACACACTTCAAAGTCGAACTTTCATATCCTTATCAGTTACCTTCCTGCTCTTATCCCTACTACTATCCACTTCCTCTGCATATCCCATAACATACACTGGTGAACCTTGATTGACGGACTCCCAATATTGTGGACTATCTGGAACCTCAAGAGAGCTGGTGTCCACAAATACCTTGACATAGTTTTGAGCCTGAGGGAAACCCAGCTGTGCCAATCCATGCTCTACTCCCCTCAAACCCTGATCAACGGGCTGTGAAAGTGAAACTAAGGGCTTTAGTAAGGTCGGAACTCCTCTCACCCTGTCTGCTGCCGGAGTGGTCAAAACAGCATGAACGGGTGACTCATATGGATCCTCCTTAATAAAAACCATGATCTCTGATGGGTCTGACTCCATAGTGTAACTTATATCTCATTCTAACACTTCTGAATCCTTCTGACTCGTGCTAGCGGCTTGCTCATGTCGTCTAGTAGTAACAGGCATTGCTAAAAACATAAATAAGGTAAAGATTAGGAATGGATACTTATGACTCAGTTCTATAGCAAAATCTGGATTAGAAAGAAAAGTAACCATCCTAATATCTGGTAGCTTCTTGTCTGTAAGTGTGGTGCACAACACACCCATAAACAAGACTCTACTAGACATGGTCTGTAGACAACCCTAGGGCAGAACTGCTTTGATACCACTTTTGTAACGACCCAAACCGATGGGCCGCGATAGATGCCTGAGTCCTACCTGTCAAACACCCCTAAACATGCGTCTAAGATATGGACCTGAATAACATCTGCTGAATTATGAGAATAATGTACATGAAGGAAATCTGCACAAAAGGCATACATACATATACGTACAACATATGTAGGACGAGCCGACAAGTATGCTATAGACGACTATACATCTCAAAACTGGAAACCGGAAAGGCCACATACTATCCAACTAGACATACTGTCTACAAACCTCTAATAGAAACATAACTGTACAAAGACGGGACTAAGACACGTCATACCCATATATATATACACACACACACAAATGTATCGTACCAAAATCCAAAGCAGCTCCGGATTAAGTGGAGCACGCCAACTCTCGCTGATCAGGGATCCTAAGAAGGGGGACCGTCAGTTTGTCTACCTGCACCTGCGGGCATGAGATGCAGGCCCCGTGAAATAGGACATCAATACGAATAATGTACTACCTATGTAAGGCATAAAAATCAATACATAAGAGACATAGATGAAATATGGAATTGTGACGACCCAAAGGGTCATCACCTATTTTATTACCCATTTCGTACTTTTGAGGCCTTGAAAACCTCATATGTAGTTGCCTCAATTTGCGTACGCAGTCCGGGCGCATAGCCGGACAGCTTACATATGAAATTCTGTGAAAAATGCTAAGGTTTGATATTAAAATGAGTAAATTCGACTCCGATCAACATTTTGGGTAACCGGACACGGACCTATGATTTGACAGTCCCAGAGGGTTTGTAGAAAAATATGGGACTTGGGCATATGCCCGGAATCGAATTCCGAGGTCCCAAGCCCGAGAAATGAATTTTTGAATAAAATTGTTTTTCTGATATTTATAAAGAAAAGTGAAATGAAAATTGATTAGAATGTGTTGGTATCGGGCCCGTATTTTGGTTTCGACGCCCGGTACAGGTCTTATATATGTTTTAAGCACTTTTTGTAAAGTTTGGTTGAAAACTGATTTCGTTTGACGTGTTTCGGACTTAAAATTGGAAAATTTGATGTTTTATGAAATTTGATAGAATTCATGGATTTTGAGGTTTAATTCGATGTGTATGATGTTATATTGGTGATTTGATCGCACGGTTAAGTTCGTAGGATGTTGTTGAGTCAGTGTGGGAGTGTTTCGGAAGTGTCTCAGAGTGATTTTGAACTTGGGAAGATTGCTGGTTTTTGGCTTCAGCAGTTGCAGGTCCATTTGTTCTTCGCGTTCGCGACGCCTCTTCCGCGTTCGCGAAGCTTTAAGTTTTTCCTTCATCGCATTCGCATCCATTCTCTCATGATCGCGTAGGGTTATTTGACCCTGAGGGCTTTAGCCCTCTTTTCCTCTTCGCGTTCGCATACACTTGACCGCGTTCGCGTAGCTTTGCAGGTCTTCTTCATCGCGTTCGCGTGATGTCCCACACGTTCTCGTAGGTCAATTTCTGGACCCCAGCCTTTTTACTCCTCACGTTCGCATTCTCCCTTCCGCGAACGCGACCTCACTACCGCGAACGCGAAGGGAAATTTTTCCCAGTGGTATATAAATATTTCCAGAACCAGTAGCTACGGGATTCACTTAGAAAATAACGAACTTCTTCTTCTCCAAGGCCCTTAGGCGTGCATAGAAGCCTTCCTTCACCAAAACTTCTTGGGTTAGTAAATTTTAACTCGTTTCCTTCATTTTTCATCCATATTTAATGAATTCCTAAGCCTAAAACATGCAAATTAGAGTAGAAAATCTGGAAATTTGATAGAGTTAAGCCCTTTTGAATTTTCTTATTTTAGACCTCATTTTGGGGTCGAATTTGAAAACAAATTATATATTTGGACTCGTGGGTGAATGGGTGACATGGTTTTGGTCCGAGCCTCGTGTTTGGACCAAGCGGGCCCGGGGTCGAATTTTGGTATTTTTGAAAGAATGCTAGAAAATGGATAATTAGGCTATGTAATTGAATCATTGAATCCTTATTGATGTACTGGAGTTTATTATGTCTAGATAATACCATTCCGGAGTTGAATTCTAAAGGAAAGGCGGTGTTAGAGGGTTGATTGCTATATTTTGGACCCGAGGTAGGTGTTTGGTCTAACCTTAGCTTGAGGGAATAGGAGTTGAGTCTTATTTTCTACTTGTTAATTTGGAGTACGATGTATAGGCATGGTGACGAGTATCTATACATTGGTGTCTAGCATGACCGTGAGTCTTTATATTGTGAATATTTTGATTTTTGTTGTAACTTCCATGCTTAATTGATGATTCCTATATGTTGTAAAGAGCATGTGAGGGGAATTGTGATCTTTAAACTTTGAGGAGCATTGGCTCGAGTTGTAACACGAATGGTGAAGATATATGAGATAATTGAATCCTTTGGAGCATTGGCTCAAGTTGTAACACGAATGGTGAAGATACATGAAATAATTGAATCCCTTGGAGCATTGGCTCAAGTGATAGAGTAAATTATGAAAGGAAAGTGAAAGAAAGAGAAAGAGTTATTAAATTATACCCTTGTCGGGTCATTGTCGCTTTAGTGATTATCTCCCTTGCTAGGATGTTGAGATTTTTGTTATTAAATTAGTATGCTCCCTTGCCCTTTGTTTGTGATTGTTGTTTAGGTGAGGAAGAGTGTTAAAGCACGAAGGGTGATGTCGTGCATTGTTTGATATTGTGAGGAAAGAGTGTAAAGCACGAAGGGTGATGTCGTGCCGTACAATGTACCATTCTGTATCGATATTCATTGATTATACTATGAGAAAAGAGAGTAAAAGCACGAAGGGTGATCCCGTGCCATGATTTACAGTTATTACATTATACATTGCATAGTGAGGACGAGAGTAAAAGCACGAAGGGTGATGCCATGCAAGTTTGTGATTTCTGATCCTTATTGATATTCTGGCCTCAAGGTATACCCGCTAACGTTCGTGGGCCTTGGCGTCTCTCCCATTTCTATGTCTTCGTTCTGTCTTTTTTTTTCCTCTAGTTTCAGAGACAATCATGTATTTCCTTTCAGACTTTGTATTTAGCACTCTTATAGAAAGTTCGTGAGTTTGTCACTCCAGGTTTTGGGAAAAATATGCGTCGATGTATTATGTTGTCTTTACTTAGTTTGGAAAACCATATTTATTTATTTCCGCTGTTAAGTTGTGAACTATTTTTAGCTTATTCTGTTAAATCGATGTTTTCATGCTAGTTTAACTATACACGTTGGCTTGTCTACCGGGTTCAACGTTAGACGCCATCACGGCCCGATGGTGGGATTTCGGGGCGTGAAAAGTTGGTATCAGAGCTCTAGGTTTCTTAGGTCTCACAACTCACAGACAACTTGGTAGAGTCTGAGGAATCGGTACGGAGACGTCTGTATTTATATCCCAAAGGCTGCAAAGTTAGTATGACTCCACATTTCTTTTCATCTCTATTGTGCAATATGAATTCTGAGTACTGATTGAGATTCTATTCTATTCTCTCGCAGATGGAGAGGACGCGTGCTTCCCTTGGTTCTGCTCAGCAGCCCGACACTCCTGCTACAACTCCTACGAGGGGTCGAGGTCGAGGACGAGGTCGTGCTAGAGGCTGAGCTGAGGCCGGGCTCAACCTAGAGCAGCAGCCCCAGTGGAGGTCCCTCAGGTTGAGTCTGATGAGGAGGTCCCAGTTCCGGCAGTCCCAGTTGGACCAGCTCAGGTCCCAGAGGGGTTCATAGCTACCCCAGTGCTTCAAGACACTCTTGTCTGTCTAGTCGGACTCATGGAGAGTGTAGCACAGGCGGGTCTTCTTCCTACTGCACCAGTCATCTCTCAGGCTGGGGGAGGTGCCCAGACTCCTGCCACTCGCACGCCAGAGCAGCTAGCTCCACAGTTTCAGACTCCGGCACCTCAGCCAGCCGAAGTAGCTCAGACGGCTATTGCAGCACCGGTAGCAGAGGGAGCAGCTATGTCAGCAGATGCTTTATGGAGACTGGACAGGTTCACTAAGTTATTCACTGCTACTTTTACTGGTTCCCCATCAGAGGACCCCCGGGATTATTTGAACAGCTGCCATGAGGTTCTTTGGAACATGGGCATAGTGGAGTCCAACGGAGTTGACTTCGCTACTTTTCGGTTATCTGGCGCAGCCAAGAGTTGGTGGAGAGACTATTGCTTAGCCAGATCAGCTGGATCTACGCCTTTGACTTGGACTCAGTTCTCAGAGGTATTTTTGGGGAAGTTCCTTCCCATTACTCAGAGAGAGGGCCTTCAGAGGCAGTTTGAGCGTCTCCAGTAGGGATCTATGTCAGTCACTTAGTATGAGACCAGGTTCATCACTCTAGCCCAACATGCTCTTATGATACTTCCCACTGATCGGGAGAGGGTTCGAAGATTTATTGAGGGACTGGCCTGGCCTATCAGACTTCAGATGGCTAGAGAGTCAGGTACCGATATATCGTTCTAGGATGCGGCCAATGTGGCCAGGAGGATTGAGATGATTATGTCACAGGGTGGTGGTCAGGGGGCTGACAAGAAGCCCCATCATTTCGGTCGTTTTAGTGGAGCCTTATCTGGGGGCAGAGATTCTTCAGGAAGAGGTCATCCTCCCACACCCTTTCAGTCAGCTCTCCAGGTTTCCCATGGTACTTCAGGTGGTCGTGGTTATCAGACGCACTATTCTGATCAGCAGCCTTACAGTGCGCCACCAGTGCACCGCCGCATCAGAGTTTCTAAGGAGGTGATTCAGGTCGACAGGGTCAGATTCAGGCCCAGCCAGCTAGAGGTGGGGGTAGAGGTGCTAGAGGTGGAGGTAGAGGTCATAGAGGTGGAGCTCAGGCCGCCAAAGATGGAGGCCAGCCAGCAGCCGGTCGTCCCAGAGATGTGGTTCAGGTTGGTGTGGCCCAACACCGATGTTATGCTCTTCTAGCCAGGCTAGAGGCTGAGTCTTCAGATGCAGTCATTACAGGTACTATTCAGGTATGTGACAGAGATGTTTCAGTGCTATTTGATCCAGGGTCTACGTATTCGTACGTGTCCTCTTATTTTGCACCGTACCTGGTCATGCCTAGTGATCCACTGAGTATTCCTATTTATGTATCTACACCCGTGGGTGATTCTATCATGGTCGATCGAGTCCATCGTTCTTGTGTTGTGGTGATTGGGGGTCTTGATACCCGTGTTGATTTGTTGCTTTTAGGAATGGTCGACTTCGATGTTATATTGGGGATGGACTGGTTATCCCCATATCATGCTATCTTGGATTGCCATGCCAAGACTGTGACCTTAGCCTTACCGGATTTGCCCCATTTAGAGTGGAGAGGGACTCCTTGTCATTCTACCCGCAGTGTAATTTCGTACCCATATCCCATATACATATATATACATACATATATACGCGTATATAACACCGTCTGAGTAATGGGTCAATGTACATGTATAAATGCATGAAATGCATAAAAATTGCGTTAATAAGATTTTCTCAGAATGCCATAAAAAATTAATTTGCCTTTCTAATAAACATTATCAAATACGCATTTTTCTGGGACCCATAAACAGAAGATAATAATAATTCACATGGGGAATCAAGAATATAGACACGCCTAGTATTTCTATGAATAGAGTAATTTATGGAAACTGTGTGTTTGCTCGTTTCTTCAGTATAATTTGGATCATGTCAAAAAGAAAGAACGGATGGCCTTAACATGCCTGTTCCTGGAATTATTTGAACGAATCTTCTTTTGCAAAATATGGACGAAATTCACACTTGGACGAACTTGAAATTTCAGATGAATTTATTATGCTTCTAACGTTTTTTTTAACGAAATGTTGGCTAAGGATTGAATTGTTGAATGCTTGAAATTGAACAAAATGTTTCTTCTCTCTCACGTTTTTGGTTTTACAAACCAAGGACAGAATGCAAGAGATGTTTGATCTTGAATGAAGTGTTTTCTAATTCACAAGTCTTCAAAATAATGGTCACTAGCCTTATTTGCTAAGACTCAAATCTTAGTCATTTCATAATTACCCATCTGGCCAAAAGTGACTACTTAATCACTTCCAATTTCATGGCTTCTTGCCACGTGGGGTGGGGTTGGGATGTTAATTTTTATCCACTTATTAGTTAACTGGGTAATGTCATGTTACCCGGTAATTAATCAATTACCAGCATACTTTAAAAATTACCATAAATTCTTTAAAATTCTATTTATTTTTAATATACTTTATACATTATACTACCGTGGTCATATGCTTTCATGGTACTAGTTCATAATTATCGGGTATTATCTCTTCACCCGTATTTTATTCCAAATTAGCCATTTTCAATGAAACTCATTTTCTTTAATTCGTGTACCCCTTTATCCTTCATAACACTTATTTATCGCTTGTTATAAATATCGTAACTACATTAGCCTCAAGATAATCTCATCCCCAAGACTACGTCGATTAACTGAAGACGAAACTTTTAACGTATGAAAATGCGAGATGCGACAACAAAGCTCACCACTTTGACTAACTCTAGCCAAACACAAACACAAGGTTTATGGTTTATAGACGATGTCTAACAGGATGATTCTAACTAAGCCGAGTACGAATGACAAGTAAATAGCACTAACAAAGATACAACAGTACTAAGAACATATAATAAACTCAGTGATGGGATCTGGTCCTTTGTTCTGTTGCTACTTTGTTCGTCAAGCCTTAGTGTCCGTGACGGTGGCAGCACACTTGATAGACACTTAATGATTTAGGGTTCGCAAGTGTTGGTTTTCCCTTGCCTCAAGTTGGTAATATATAAGTGAGGTCATGGGATTATGTATGCGAATTTCCGGTACAATACATGCTCCATAAAGTGACTGTTGCACTATTGGATGTGTAGAGAAATAGTGCAACGGCTTTAACAGTTGTAGGGAGTTGACTTGTACTGTCACTGGAGGAGTTGATAGCCATTTGTTCTCTCTTTCAGTTCTTTGACATATGTCACGGCCCCAATTTCCCTCCGTAGGATGTCATGATGGCACCTAGTCTTTAAGACTAGGTAAGACTAACACTTACTAAATAAATGGAAAAATTTAACCAACAACTATTAAATATGAAACAGAAATTTCTATACAAAGCCAACAATCCCAAAACTGGCAATACAATTCATAAGATCTACTGAGTTCGCTAGAAAATCTCTAAGTACAACTATTCTGGAATAGAAATAAATTGTACACAAATAACTTCCGAAAGTGACTCTGAGGCCTGCGAACGCGATAACAGGTATACCTTGAAGTCTCTACAGCAATATCTGATCCGTTATCTAACAATCCATAGACTCCAAAGTGTCAGCATATGCACAAAAATTATGCCGATGTGGAGTATGAGTATACCACGGTCGGTACCTAGTAAGTATCAAGGCTAACCTCATTGGAGCAATGACGAAGTACAAGTCAAGACACTCACTAGACAAAGTAACATGTGCAGTATAGAAGTATAAAGCTAATAATGGAAAGCAGAAGTTAGTAAATGAAAATAAAATAAACATGTGATATAAACAATAAAGCAATAAGAACATCGAGAAGTATCATTGAAACCAAATAAGGAACACGGAGGACAATCAATTAATCAAGTCGTGCTAACACAAAATTGACAATGAAATCAAGTCGTGATACCTCATCTTATAGTCACAAGTCACGGGTCTCAACCCACCACATGTACTCACGGCACCTCGTGCCCACATCTCGAATCACAACCACACGGACAAATCACGTGCCAATATCTCAATACGTCGGCCATGATCATAGGCTCACATTCACAATACGCCTGACGTGGTCATAGGCTCACAACCACAATTCGCCCGGCATGATCACATGCTCACAATCACAATTCGCCCGGTATGGTCACAAGCTCACAATCACAGTCCACCCGACATGGTCACATGTTCAATATAAACATAGAAACAGATAATACAAGAACACATGGGCATGATCAATAAATGTCAAGTTTCATACTCTTGAGCTAGTATAAGTAGCATACTACGGTGTATGCTTGTGCGAGTGTACTACTGCAGCACAAGTCAACAAATAATATCAAAGACATCAAGTAGCTCATTGAAACAACAAAGCAAGTCACATAAGGTGTATGACAAAAACAAGAAAAAGCACACCATCGCACGAAAATCACCAACACAATTTCTCCAAACCATCATACATCATCACTGACATTGCCACCCTTATCTCTCTGATAGCCACCCGTATCACTCTATGTAATAGCCAACCTTATCACTCCGCCCTTAAAATAACATTAGCCACCCTTATCTCTATGATAGCCAACTGTATCACTCTGTATAATAGACACCCTTATCACTTTTCCTGGGCAATAACACAATAGCCACGCTTATCACTCCATACATTCAACAACGGTGAAATGCCACCCTTATGCTCCGCATAACAACAACGGTGAGATGCCATCCCTTACACTCCACATAACAACAATGGTGAAATGCCACTCTTATACTCTGCATAATAATAACGGTGAAATCCCACCCTTATACTCCGCATAACAACAACCAAAACCAAAAAACAATTCACAAATGCTAAGATCACAACAACACGAGGTATCAACTCGCAACACAAGTGCTCATGGACCACAACCTTTCCAAAGATCCAACAATACCAATATTTCCACAACAAATAGCCCACAGCTCAAACACAATGTGTATAAAATCTCAATAACAACAACAGGAATGGGAAAGTAACTCAACAATGAACGACACCCCCTTTTACACAACTTTAATTAAAATCGATTAACGACTTTCGATAAACTCAATTCCAATTAATTGTTCAAGGATAAACTCAATAGTGAAAGTATATCCATGAAATGGCAAACTTCAACTCCTAGTGTATGCATTAGGCTAACAATGAAAGAGATGGAACGAACTAGTACTACGTCTAAATGCATGAGAATAACCTGGCAACAAAAGGGATATAATTGTACAACAACTTCAACTAAGAGAAACTCCACAATAAAATAAATCACATAATGATAAAAGTGATAACAACTTCATATAAAGCATATAAGAGAAAACTCGACAAGTAAAGAATGTGCATATAATGTAAACTTCAAATAAAGCATATGATAATAGACATGACGAATAAAAGATACAACATGTGCTAACAATTCCACATGGATACATCAAAGAATCTTAAGAGTCTAAACCGGTCAATTTCTACATATAAGCCTAAGTACGTACTCGTCACCTCGCGTACATGGATTTCACATAACACAAATAGCACAAACGACTCGAATCCTTAGTAGTAGTACCCCTACAAAAATTTAGGCAAGATATTACCTCAAAGAAGCTAATTCGATACTCTAAAATAACCTACTCATGTGAAACAATCTACGAACGGCTCAACTCTATCCAAAATAACTTAATATCATAAATAAAAACCATAGGAAACAATTTTGGATAATATGGCTTCGCTCTTTAATGAAAACTAAAACTCAACCCAAAATGTCAACCTCGGGCCCGCACCTCGGAACCCGACAAAATTTATGAAATTCGAATATCCATTCATTTACGAGCCCAACCATACTAATTTCATCCAATTCCAACTCCGAATTGATATTTAAAATCTAATTATTCTCTTTAGAAATGTTTTTGATAAAAACCTCCAATCAAAACATGTTTAATTCATAATGAACTAGTGAATCATGTTAAAATACAAAAATTAATATTAGATACTGACCCCCATGAAAATACAGAAAGAACGCCTCAAAATCACCTCAAATCGGAGCTCTAGAACTCAAGATATGCTCAAAATACCAAAAGAACGCAGACTGATTTTTTTAAACACAACCATTTCAACTTATGCGCTCAAAAGGCCGCACCTGCATATTTCCAGCTGACATTCCCGCTTTTGCGGAAAATGTTTCGCACCTGCGGGATCATAGATGCGGACCCAACTTCACATCTGCGAAGCACCAGCACCAGCTCTCCTCTCCGACACTAAATTGAGCATAACTTCCTCATATGATGTCCAAATTCAACGATTCTTTTTACTATGGCTCCATAATTACGATATGGACCTAATGCTTCAATCAAAATAGAGTGGAGCTCATTTTATTAATGTGGTACCATTTATTCTTGAATAAACAACGTCGAAACATAAAAAATGAGTGCATTACAACCCAAACAAAATCGAAACTCACCTGAGCCCCCTCGGGACCCCATCCGAACATACCAATAAGTCCCAAAACATAAAGCGGACCTGCTTGAGGCCTCAAATTGAACTTAATGAACTTATGAACTTTCAACTTGTACAACTCGCACCGAATCATATCAAATCAATTTTGAATGATGTCAAATTTTGCATGCAAGTTCCAAATGATACAAGGGAGCTATACCAACTCCCGAACTCAAAATCCAAACCCGATATCAATAAAGTCAACTCCTGGTCAAACCTCTAAGCCTTCCAAATCTTCGACTTTCCAACTTTCGCCAAAATGCATCAAATCAATCTACAGACCTCCAAATCCAAATCCGGACATATACCTAAGTCCAAAATCACCGTACGAAGCTATTTGAACATCAAAATACCATTCTAGAGTCGTCTACACAAAAAACTTTGGTTAACTCTTATCATTTATACTTCTAAAACAAGAATTATCCTTCCAAATCAATCCAAAATCATCTGAAAACCGAACCCGGTCATACACGCAAGTCATGATACACAATATACGAAGCTTCTTGAGACCTTAAGCCAGTGAATAGAAAGTTAATTCTCAAGTCGACCGATCGGGTCGTTACGACTTATCATGTTGAAACTTGTGCCAAACATATGACTTATTGTTCTGAGTACTTTGAGGCTGTGTAACATGTTCCCTGTCTGGTTCTCATATGAAATTTGTTAAATCATCAAAATACAAAAGACACTATGTTCTACAATAGATTCTTCTGGTTCATCTTCTAATTCTTGTCCAAAATCCTCTTCGTCATCCTTTGGATGTGGTGAAACATTCAGATCCATGCTAGCAATTCAAATCTCACTAGAAAGCATATGTCATGGTGCTATAAGCAATTTGTTAGGACCATAAGGAAGCCACCGCAGTTCTGTTCCTACAACAAATAAGATCACATGGAAATATTCAAATAGACTGGCCAAAAAAAACAAGCTAATACTCGTAAGTGATAACCGAGAAGGCTGAATCTAATTGAACTTCCATAACATCATTCAAGTACTAGATAGGTAAGAAATATTATGTGTGTATATAAAATATGTCTGAATCTCCTTGGCTTTGTGTATTTATTTCCTTAAATTTTAACTCTCTTTAGTTAAAATCCTAGCTCCGCCATTGGATACAAGTTGAGAATTCGGGATTTAAATTTTATGGGTTCAACATTTAAGATTTTTAGCATTATGAGTTCATTTTCACTATTTTTTATAACTTTAATAAAGTTTTACACACAAATTTATACTCTACTTCGAAAGTTATGGATTCAATTGAATCCGTAATATAATACTACATCTGCCACCGGGTGCACCCCCGAAAAAATCAGCAATGCAGGAAAGTTAGCATGCAGAAAAGAAAAAGAAATAAAGCAATTGAACACGTGTGTAAGCTCCCAAAAAAACCCTGAAATAAGCTATTGTACGGTGTCATCATCCAAAGAGAGAAAATAGCAGATAAAATGAATTCGAATTAAGCACCCAAAAATTCAAACATCACATGCTCCCCAAATATATCAGACTCAATGCAGCCAAAGAAAGTTGTCATCGCAAATCATCAGTCTTACATCTTGTTTGGCCTAGCTTTTTCAAAGCAAAATAGCACTTTTTTTCAAGAAAAATGCTTTTTTTTCAAAGTTGAAGTTGGTCAAGCTTTTAGAAGAAGAAAAAAAAAATTTGAGTAGAAGTAGAAACAGTTTTGGAGAAGTAGAAAAAAATAGCTTATTCCCAAAAGCACTTTTTGAAAAACATTTTTGATAAAAATACACTTAGAAGAATTTTTTAAAAGCTTGATCAAACATTAATTATTTCTCAAGGTTCTTTTCAAATTAGCCAAACAAAAATGCTTCTTACCAAAAGTACTTTTTAAAAAAGGTATTTTTGAGAAAACTCACTTCTCAAAATAAGCTGATTTTTGAAGCTTGCCCAGACAGGTTGTTATAGGCTCCTAGAGAAAAATAAAAAACTTTGACTGCACCAAGGGTGTATGGTCTATGTAACGACCCGGCCGGTCGTCCCGTGAGATTTACCTCGTTTCCCCCATTTATGCATTTGTTATATATTGCTAACCTGTTTTTGTTGTGTTGGGTCAGTTGGTTTGGGTCCGGAGTGGTTATGGTGAGAATTTAGGCATTTAGCCTTTTAAAGTAGCCTAAGTTGAGAAATTCAACTGAGAGTTGACCTAGTGGTGAACGACCTCGGAATGCGGATTTTATGGCTCGGATAGCTTCGTTAGGTGATTTAGGACTTAGGAGTGTGTTCGGAATGAAGTTTTGATGTCCGGTGTAGAATTTGGCTTGAATTGGCGAAAGTTAGTTTTTGGCGATTTCTGGTCGGCAGTGGAAAGCAGGCTATCGGGGTCGGAATGGAATTCCAGAAGTAAGAACAGGTTCTTAATGTCATTTTGGATATGTCTGCAAAATTTCAGGTCAATCAGACGTGTTTTGGTAGGTTTCGGCGTGGTTGGCGAAATTTGGAAGTTTCAAAGTTCATAGGCTTGAATTTGATGTAATTTTGGTGTTTTCGTGTTGTTTTTGGTGTTTTGAAGGCTCGACTAAGTTGGAATAATGCTATGGGGTGTGTTGGTATGTTTGGTTGGGGCCCCTAGGGGATTGGGATTGATTTCGGATGGTTGGCGGGGTTTTTGGACTTGGAAAATTGCAGCAATAGTTGCTGGTGTGAAGTTCTGGCGTTGACCGCACCTGCGGTCGGGAAGCCGCAGGTGCGATGTCGCATGTACGATGGGCAGAGCGCAGGTGCGAAAAGGCTAGGCAGGGGATTTTTTCTGCAGGTGCGAAGTTTTTGCCGCACCTGCGCAGGTGCGGAGAAGTGGATGCAGGTGCGAAATTGGTCCGTTAAGTGAGATTCTGTAGGTGCGCACCTGGGACCGCAGGTGCGACTAAATGTCCACAGGTGCGGAAATGACTGGCAGAAACATTATATAAAGGCCCTCCGCGAAAATTCTCTTATTTTCACCATTTTTGCATGCGGGAGGATTTCTTTGAAGGCGATTTGGAGAAGGAAACTCGAGATTATTCAGTAAAGGTAAGTTCTTTGGTTACTAACATCGTTCCTATGCTATTTTGTTCGGATTAGGCTTGAAAATTTAAGGATTTGAGTAGGAAAAGGTTGGGAAGAAGAGGGGGGAGAATTGGAAATTCTTTTTAGGTTTTGGGTAGGCAATTGTGATCCGATTGTGATGATTTTGGTATGAGTAGAATCGTGGGAGGACGAGGTTTCTAGTGATGTAAAAAAAATTTGAGTTTCGAGATGTGGGTCCGGGGCTCGGGTTTGGCCGAATTTCGAGATTCTTGCATAATTTGATAGTTTTCGATTGGGTTGAGTTCATTTGATATATATTGATGATGTTAAACTGGTTTTGGCTAGATTCGGATCAATTGGGAGTCAATTTGAAGGGCAAGAGCATTGCGGACTAGTGTTGTGGCCCGGTATAGGTAAGTAATGGTTATAAATCTTGTCCTGAGGGTATGGAACCCCGGATTGCATATTTTCTCACTAATTTTAGAAAGGCGAACATGTCGGATGACGAGTATGTGGCGCGTACTGATTTTTGGATTGGACTAGGTCCTCTCCGCGGCAACTAATGAGTTGCATATTTACTCAAAACCTTATGTTAAATTATTGTTCTAACGATTTGTGAAATATTTGAGCTATAAGCCGTGTTTGGGGCTTCGTGCCGATCTGTTTAGACCCCTTGGGGGCTTTTTACTGTTATTTTCCTCACTATTTGTTGATGATTTCACTCAGCCTCATTGTGCATACTGTTTTTCGAAACTCGGCCTGATTTACACTAAATGAGCATAAAATGATGTTTTGGGTCGAGTACCCTGTTTTACTGATTCGCCCGAGGAGCCTTTTGAGTGGTTCTGCTAAGTGTGGCTGAGGGCCAACAGTGATAGTGAGGTGCTGAGTGATATTAGCGCTTGAGCTGAAGGAGCCCCTCCGGAGTCTGTACACACCCCCAGTGAGTGCACCGAGTGCCGAGTAACGAGTGATTGGGAGGCATGAGTGAATGTGAGGTGCTTAGTGATTGTGACGCATGCCCGAGGGGGTGATTATGATACATGTGTTTGCCCGAAGGGCTACTTATGATTTTACTACATTCATTTGCATACCAAACCCTTCGTTTTAAGGTTGTTAAAAATGTGCATTCTTTAAAGGACTTTTTCTTAAGTTGATTTTAAGGCATGATGATTTCGTATATCTATGTTTATACTATTGGAAAGTAAGGTTGTTTATACTATGACTTGATGGCATTGATTTTATGTGTTTCCTTGCTGCTTAGACTTGATTTATTTTCATTAATAATGAGTTGGCGTACTCACATTACTCCCTGCACCTCTGTGTGCAGATTCAGGAGAAGATATCGAGCATTAGCCCTTTTATTTCGCGTGGAGCCAGATTACGGGATATAGAGGTAGATGTTTAGCGTCCGCAGCATCTCTATTTTCCCTTCTTGTTGTATTTAGCTTTTGTTCAAAGGTTTTTGTATTATAATAGTTTATTTTGGCTTATTTCTCTAGATGCTCACGACATGTTGGCTCCGGGTTTTGGGGTCAGCGGTATTGTATAATATTGGCCTACTTTATTCAATAATTTCTATATATTTTATGAAATGCTTGAAAGTTGATTGGGATTTTCAAAAAGAAATTGGGAACATGCGGTAGTCCGATAGCCTAGTTCCACGATAGGTGCCATCACGGCCGGTTTAGGATTTGGGGTCGTGACAGTCTAGTGGGAAATGAAGTGGGTTGACAACCATGAGGTCTCATAGCCCCCAAAAAACTAGGTGATTTTTCTCATCTATCCAAGTATGGATAAACAAAGTTACCAAGTAACTATGGTGGTGGGAGGTATTAGGTACTCAGTGCTAGTGGGATGTAGCAGATATCGCCCTTGATACCATGATTGTAAGCAAAGTAAACACCACGATTGAAACAAATAAAATATTGTAAAAAGAAATTAATCAGAACTAATTCCCACTGACTCTACGCATACAACTACTAGGAACATCACAAATATTCACAATTGAAACCTAAAGTATGATACCTAGCTCCAAATTAAACCGTTATGAAATCATACTCAAAACGAACAACTAACAAAAAAACCCTACGATTCAAACCTTGAGGGAAAACAAACTGAAGGAACTCATCTTGAAACCAGAGGAAAAATTATCACTCTACTGTATAGAGAGCTCAAAAAATCCTATGATTAATTAAGTAAAAATTTTATGTACTCAAAACTCAAAACCCTAGAGAGCGTGAAACCAAAGAGACGGTGTAGTGAGAGAAAGAGAGAGAGATTTATGGATCAATCCATAGGAAGACAAAGGATTACTGATATTAAAAGTGCATGGGAGGACAAATAGACAGTTGAAAACAGAGAGAAAGACACATTGTTTAGCACACAAGTAGTGAAAGTACAAGAGGGGAGGGGTGAATTGTACGCTTATTAAAAAATTGAACGACTACGGTATATTCTTAGTCGACTGATACAGAGACATCCTGCACGAAACTGTTAGTCTTTTCGATTTAAACAAGTGTAAATCATAACAAAAAGTAAAGACATAGAATATAGTATGAGAGCAATAAGGTAAATGACACCAGAAATACTGGTTCGGAACCAATGTGGTATCCTAATCCAGTCTCCTAGGTTTGCAAGGAGGTTATCTCTTTGAGCTCTTTGTAATTTGAGTTTGTACAGCCTTTGTGGTTTTCAGCATTCACCACCAACTTTTATAAGGTTGGTTTTCACTCGCTCATCAATAACGAACAAGGGTTGGTTTTGACATGCTCGCCAACAACGTATAAGATTTGGTTTTCACTCGCTCACCGACAACGACACTTGGTTTTCACTCACTCAACAAAGAAACGAACAATGACACAACCTCTCAGTATTTTTCCCTTCCTCTCTATCTTTTGTGACACTTGTAAACTTAAGAATACAGTGCTTGACTAAGGTGTAGAAAGAGTAGAAAAGTTGTTTGCGAAGCTAGTACTGAGAAGTGTCTTCAACTCTTCTTTAAATAGTTGTTCCTCTTGATGCAGTATCATCAGTTCATATTGGTTGAAGATCTTCCTTGATATGGTTTACTGATTTTCCTCATAGTTGAAGTGCTTGGTTATTTATGAGATTTGACTGTTGCATGATATTCCTTTTGTACCAGCGGCATCATTAATTCCCTTTCCATAAATTGAGTGCTTCAAAATGTATTTGAATAGAAAAATCTCCTCTATATAAGATAGCAGACCTTTGATGTTGCTTTTACCATGCTTGGACTTGGGCTTCGTGAACTCATTTAGGAGAGAATCTTGATTTAAGGAATGATTCTTTAATGATTGATCACATTCCTTTTATAACTCATTACCGACATCCCCTTATTCATTGCCTATGTAAGAACTTGCAGAATATTAGCTACCTTCCTTCCTTTTTTGCAAGTTCATGTCCCGTATTTAACCTGATTCCATTCTCTATAATTTTCTTCTTTGTTCTTGGAATATAATTTCTTACTATAATATTGTAGTAAGAATATTCCTTTCTTCCATACGTAGTAGATCTAGTCCAAAACTTTAGGGAGCATTCTTCCACAAAATTTCTAGTAAATTCTTCCAAAACTTGAGTAAAACATTCAATATTTGAAACTTTGGGCCTCAAATGTTATTCCTTCCACTAAGCTGCAGATCAATTCTTCAGAATCTTTATTTCCATATTTGATTGGATTGGCACCAATGTAATGACCCGACTGGTCGTTTTGAGTTCTAGTGCATCATTCAATGGTTCGAATCCTTGAGTAGATTGACTTCAGGTATTATGACTTGCACGTGGTCAGGATTGAATTTCGGGAAATTCAAAGTTGATTCGGAAGGAAAATTCTCATTTCTGAAGCTTTAAGTTGGAAGAATTGACTAAGGTTTGACTTTTGAGTGAACGTCCTAGGAATCGTGATTTGAAAGTTTCAATAGGTTTCTATGATGATTTTGGACTTGGGTGTATGTCCGAATCGGGTTTTGGATGACCCGGGAGCGTTTCGGTGCTTATTGTGAAAAGTTGGCATTTTGGGAGAATTTCATAAATTTGGGTTCAAGTGTATTTTAATGTTATCGATATTCGTTTGGGATTCTGAGTTTGGGAATAGCTCTGTATGGTGATTCTAGTTTTAAGAGCACGTCCAGATATGGAATTGGAGGTCCATAGGCCATTTCAGGGTCATCTGGTGAAAGTTGGAAATTTGAAGGTTTTTGGAAAGTTTGACCGGATATCAAGGCCGGATCTCGATGACCCCACCGGCTTCCAAGCCCTTCCAGTGACCCCAACGGACGCACCACGCTCCGAAACTACCACATAAATGACAAAGCAATGAAAATTCATCCTAATACTCACAACAAATTCAGATTATATACTTTCCCAACCCCGCTCAGTAAAATGACCAAAATACCCTCGGGCCCACGTGCCCGGAAATCCAAAATTCTCGAAGATTCCTTCTACCCATAGCCTTACTAACTCAATTATATAATTTGTTACAATATTCATGCTCAATTCGTGGCTAAAATCCACATTTTCCATATTCTAGATTTTCTTCAAAGTTTTCCCAATTCCCTTACAAATTTCATGCTCAAACCCATGCAATAACTTTGTATTAATCTTAGAAATGAGTAGAATCCACCTACCTCCGAAGCTTGATGAAATCCCTCTTGAAAACCTCTCAAAATTCACCACACCACAATGAGAGAAAAGAAGAAATGGCCAAAATCCGCTCTTAAAACATCCCACTGCCTCCAGCCATTTTCGCACATGCGGTGAAACAGCCGCTCCTGCGGCTCCGCACCTGCGGAAATTACATAGCAGGTACGGCCCTGACTCAGCCCAGTAGCTTCCGCTCCTGCGATCCTTCTTCGCACCTGCAATTTTTCAGGTGCAACCAAACTCCTGCGCTTGCGGCCTAACCCTCGCAGGTGCGGATCACACCAGAAACCAGCAACAGTAAACCACTCTAAAAAGACCCGAAACCACCCCGAAACACACCCGAGACCCGGATACCCTGTCCAAACACACGACTCAGTCCCATAAAATGACACGGACTTGCTCGAGCCCTCAAATCACATCAAACAACGCCGAAATCGTGAATCGCACTCAAATCCAAATTCTTTAAGAACTTAGAATTTCAAACTTCTACATCCGATGCCGAAACCTATCAAATCACGTCCGATTGACCTAAAATTTTGTGCACAAGTCATATTCCACATTACGAACCTGCTCCAACTTCTGAAATCGCATTGCGACCTCGATATCAAAACTTCAATTTCCGGCCGGATTTCCCAAAAACCTTTCAATTTCTATCTTTAGCCAAATGGCTCCAAAATGACCCACGGGCATCCAAATTCACTTATGATCGCTCTCCCAATTCCAGAATCACCATACAGAGCTATTCCTAGACTTGGAATCCCAAACTGACATCAACCTCACTGATATGCACTTCAACCCCAAATTCATGAAATCCTTCTAAAATGTTAACTTCCATATATACACTGAAACGCTCCCGGGTTATCCAAAACCCAATCCGAACATACACTTAAGTCCGAAATCATTATATGAGCCTGCTGGAACCTTCAAATCCTGATTCGGAGATCGTTTACTCAAAATTCCAGTCTTAGTTGATTTCTCCAACTTAAGGCTTCTCAACTGGGAATTTCCTTTCCAATCAATTCTAAACTTCCTGGAATTAAATTCCGACCACACGCATGAGTCATAATACCTGAAATGGAGCTTCTCACAACTTCAAACCATTGAACGACACACTAGAGCTTAAAACGACCGATCGGGTTGTTACATATATGTCTGGTGGTGTCCCTATGAGTGGAATTCGTGGCTCGATGTGTAACAACCCGACCGGTTGTTTTGAGTTCTAGCGCATCGTTCAGCGGGTTGAAGTCGTGAGCAGCTCCATTTCAGGTATTGTTACATGTGGGCGTGGTCGGAATTGAATTCCAGGAAGTTTAGAATTGATTTGGAAAGAAATTCTCATTTCAGAAGCCTTAAGTTGGAGAAATCAACTAAGATTGGAATTTTGAGTAAACGATCTCCGAATCAGGAATTTAAGGTTCGAGCAGGTTCGTATGATAATTTCGGACTTGGATGTATGTCCGGATCGGGTTTTGGATAATCCGGGAGCATTTCGGCGTATATTATGGAAGTTAGCGTTTTAGAAGGATTTCATGATTTTGGGGTTGAAGTGCATATCAGTGAGGTTGATATCTGTTTGGGATTCCGAGTCTGGGAATAGCTCTGTATGGTGATTCTGGAATTGGGAGCGCGGTCAGAAGTGAATTTGGATGTCCACAGGTCATTTTGGAGTCATTTGGCTAAAGATAGAAATTTGAAGGCTTTTTGGGAAATCCGGTCGGAAGTGGAAGTTTTGATATCAAGGTCGGAATGCGATTATGGAAGTTGGAGTAGGTCCGTAATGCTGAATATGATTTGTGTGCAAAATTTGAGGTTAATTGGACGTGATTTGGTAGGTTTCGGCTGTAGAAGTTTGAAATTCTAAGTTCTTAAAGAATCGAATTTGAGTGTGATTCGTGATTTCGGCGTTGTTTGATGTGATTTAAGGGCTCGAGCAAGTCCGTTTCATGTTTTGGCACAGGTTGGTATAATTGGACGGGGTCCCGGGGGCCTCGGGTGGATTCCGGGTGGTTAACGGATCAAAGTTGAAGTTGAAAAAGGGCTGAAGCTGTTGTCATCTGGTGTAACCGCACCTGCGAGGATTTGGCCACAGGTGCGGAGCTGCAGGTGCGAGTTTGGGCTTGGCTTGGATGGGAACTGCATGTGCGAAGGATTTTCGCACCTGCGAAGACGCAAGTGCGAGAAATAGGGCGCAGGTGCGATTTGGATGGAGATGAGGGAAACCGCAGATGCGGGTGATTTGGTCGCACCTGCGGGATCGCAGGTGCACATGAAGGACCGCAGGTAAGGAAAATGGGCCTGGGCAAATTGTTTTTAAGCGAGAATTCTGTTCATTGTCTTCATTTTCTTCATGGGTTAGGCGATTTTGGAGATCTTTCAAAGGATATTTCACCGAGCATCAAGAGGTAAGTAAATTCCTCCCATTTTTGAATTTAATGCAAGATTATTACATAGATTTGGTAGTAGAAATTAAGGAAAATTTGGGAAATATTGAAGAAACCTAGAATTATGGGAATTTGGATTTTAGCCACGAATTGAGCATGCATATTAGAGTAAATTGTATATTTTAGTTAGTAACGCTATGGGTAGGGTATATCTTCGAGAAATTTCGGATTTCTGGGCACGTGGGCCCGAGGGCATTTTAGTCATTTTACTGAGCGGAGTTGGGAAAGTACATGATTTGGAATTTGCTGCAAATATTAGAGTATATTTTCATTGGCTTTTCGTTGTTTGGATAGTTTCGGAGCGTTGTGCGACGTTTGGGGTCATCGGAAGGGCTTGGAGGCCGGTTAAGGAATTTCGGAGCAAGGTAAGTCTCCTTTCTAACTTTGTGAGGGGGAATCGTCCCCTAGGTGAATTAATTCAGTACATGCTATTATATTCGGGGGCTACGTACACACGAGGTGACAGGAGTCCAAGCGTAGCTACTATTATGCCATGTCCAGGTAGCCTAGGACCCACCAGCATGCTTCATGTGTATACCTGTAACCCTGCATGTGTTATTAAATTGCTGATATGACCGAAATGTAATTGGGTGTTTAAAAGAAAATTAGAGCTCATAGCATTAACCTTCTAAAAAGAGAATTGTTTTCGATGTGAATATATGTGTACCTGGACTGGGTTGTGTCATGGAGTATTACTAAATTGGACGAATGAGTTTCAAAAATAAAGATTTCAGAACCTATATTTCATGTTTCTTTTAATAAAGACTTTACCATTTTACTGAGAGAAACGGTTTCCTTGATAAAAATACGAATTTATTATGTGGATATGTGTAACTTTGGGTGCCTGAGTCGCATGAGTGATTCGCGAGCAGGAAGACCCTATTTGTGTATATATTCTTATGAGCACCTGAGTCGCATGTATGATTCGCGAGCAGGTTGGCCTTATTATTTTTTAATCACGCCGCATGATTGATTCGCGAGCGGGGCAGATAGATGCATCTATGGTTCGAGTCGTTCGACCCTCGGCAGTGCACAGTTTATGTTTATGTTGGTTCGGGCCGAACGACCCTCGGCGTTGCTTGCGCATGTTATTTGCTGCATAATTGCTATGATTTTGCCTGATTACTGGCCGGAAATATCAAGTTGTCAATTGAAATGGCAGAGATTTGAAGTTGTTAAAAAGATTTTGGAAGAAGTTGTTCCTTCCGTCAATAAATTGTCATTTGATTAAATCACCATGTTGATTAATTATTATTAATATGACGAAGATATAAAGTGTTAAACGTGAACGAAGTCAAAAAATGTTTTATTCTTGATTTTAAATGAATTGCCCTTGATAATCATGCCTAGTGTCATACGTAAATATTCCAAATTGACCCTTACTAAGTGTCTAATCTGACCTCTCGTCACTACCTCTCTGAGGTTAGGCTGGCGACTTACTGAGTACACGTTGTTTTTTTGTACTCATGTTTCACTTGTTGTGCATTTTATTGCACATGTACTTTCAAAGAAATGTGGAGGATTCGGAGACTTAGATGAGCTGCATCATCCGGAGGCGATCCGCAGCTGATAGAGTCTACTTCGTACTGTATTCAGTTTTATTTTAAATTTCCTTGTCCTGTTGTATTTCGGACAGGCTTTGAAATGATTGTGTAAGTTCTTAGAAAGTGATCATGTACTTGTGACACCGGGTTCTGGGATACGTGTTGGTTCATAATTGTTAAAGTATATTATTCAAACCATTTTCCAAATTGACAGATTTTAATTGGTTATTATGTAATAAATTGAAAGGAAATGTTCTCATAAATGATAAAATCGAGAAGTTATTTCAATTGATTAATGACTGGGCTTGCCTGACATTGATGTCCGGCGCCATCACGACCTTCGGGATTTTGGGTCGTGACACGATGGGTCTGGATAGCTACGTGATGAGTATGACATGACTGCGAGATGTGTTCAGATGGTTTGAATGTAACGAGAAGAGTTTTCTTGAGATGTAGAAAGGACTATTGGGTGCTTGATTTTTGTCTTGATGTGACGTATAGTCTCGAGTTATGAGTGTATTAGAAGATATTTCATGATTGTATAATTGTGGAACAAAGTAGATTTTCATGTCTCGTTGATTGGTTCAGACTCAGGAAGATTAAGTGATTGTGTAGTAGTTGTGGCTGTGAAAGGGCATAAAGAGATTTCAGTTTGAGGCTAAGCATGTGGGTTATAACCTGTGAGGTAATCTACGGATGTGTGATTTTTATGATGTTGTGTGGAGGCTTTATTTTATACCAGTAGGTTATATTTGTGCGATTTGAGTTTAGATCAGTTGTAATAGTTGACTTGACCGTCACGAGGATGAATGTGAGATTTGCAGATGATTTGAGGTATTAGATGGTTTTTGTTACATGAGCTTATGAAACATTTAGTTGAATCTCACTGCGGTATTATGGCATTAATGGGGTATGGTTATTATAAGTTATCAGATGTTTTATTCCATGTCTTTGATCCGAGTGGGGGAGTCTTCTATCGGTAAGTCGATTGCACGATTATGTGTTGCATTGGTTTCGGTCTGTCGGTCTGAGGCACACTTGTGGATTGGTTATGACTTGCAGAAATTGGTTTTGAGGATGATGTAATCAAGGAAGTTCCGGGATGCATGATGTATTACACTTTATGGGTATATGGGAATCATGGAATGATTGAGTTGTTATTCGTGAAGGATGTAGCGCACATAGGCTAGGAATTTTCTCGGTTGCTTAGAGGTGCGGGTTACTTATTTGGGTATCGTTGTGATAATATGGCATAGGTTGTTCAGCTCATTTGGGCGATGCAATTGAGATTTGAGCAGAGCGAATGGATCTCGAGAAGGTTCTAATGGATTCATGAGTTATATGTAGCAATTGGGGATTTTCAAGATTTGTATATGGCTAGAATCTGAGATTTACATTGGATCGAGTCGAGACTCGCTGTATTTCTATATCATTATGGATTATACATTTCAATATCAGGAAGGTGAAAGAAATAATTTTAGTTTCACATAAGGTCTCTTCAGAGTGGGTGTATCGGTTGTGGTGCTTTGGGGTGCTTAAGAGAGAATTCAGTGGCTTATGGGCTTTAGGGCGGTGTGATGTTATTCTAGGATCTCTTGGGGTGAGTTCTAGTTAAGGATCATGGTGTTCTGTCAAGGAGAAGTGTCACCTTGAGGTTAATTCAAAAGCAACTCAGAGAAATAGGACAATTTGGTAGTAGGTTGGATCATCACGATAATGGGTATGATCGGTTCTTTGGGTATCTATGATGTGTTGAGTCTCTACACGTGATTTGTGGCAATGCTCTTGGGTTTTGACGACCCGCGTGGATTGGTGGAGGTATAGAGATTCAGTTCTGATAGTTTGGTTATGTGAAAATGGATTTCAAAATAATTCTCGGTGATTTCTATCACGGTTCGAGGTGGATATTTCCTACTGGTGAGAGGAGCATGTTGAGTATTGTGATTTCCTACTGGATGGGATCAAATGGAAGGTTTCTAACTGATCGGATATGTGTTCTACTTGTGACTTAGAGTGATTATGAGATTCTCGTGCTTTTCATATGATGGCATGATAGATGCAATGTCGTGTGGAATTGATATTTGCATGTGCAAGTTCATGGTTCAGTTTTGCAGGGAAGGTCATGAATTCTTAGATAACATGGACGGTTTTAGATGACTAGGTGAATGATATTACTCCTTGGAATTGTCGGAGAAGGGTGCGCATTTTAGAAGGCGCATTGTGTTTTGACTTACGGATGCTTCATTGGTATTACGGTGCTCGCCGGGTTGATCTACTACTGATATTTAGATTTTTTCTATGTGGCACGAATGAATTATAGAAGTATTCCTCGTGGTATTATCTTGTATGAGAGATATTTTAGACATACGGGAAGTGGAGTTGGGATCAGATATGGTGATTAATGTGTTGTATGAATTAGGAGACTAGGAGTTTTCAGGAGTAGATTGGTTCACGGTTGTGGACTGTGAAGTTGTTGTTGAAGCTAGCTAGATGATAGTATGTGTTATGATTCGGTCATTGTGGAATTTTAGAGGGTTATTTGTCCATTTGAGGATGATCGGAGTTGATTTGGGGGCCCATTGATAGGCCCAATTAGGATGTGAATTCTACACGGGGTCGAAATTGTTGACTCTGAACTGCTATTGTAGAGGGATGTGCCATTCGGTTAGAATTAATTTTATTCGTATCAGATATGTTCTATGTGTTACTCTTCCATGCTACGAAGTGTTATGATTCGTTGGTTATATGCACACATGGTGCGATTGTGTTTGGGACTTATAGCGGAATCCGACCGAGATGGTGATTGGGATGTGGAATGGTTGATTGCGCCTCAGTTATGGTCTTTCTGTATTGGGGTATTTTATGTTAATTGCTTCTCTGTGGTTATGGTCATGGACCTTGGGTAATTAATATCAAATTGCGTGTGATTGTTGATTTTGAGCATTGTGGCTTGAGGTATTTCATATGGACCAGTGTTTGGATGAGGTCACGCATTGCAGCTGGGTTATATAGGGAGATGATCCTTTGTGTTAGATTCGTGTGTCTTGGTTCTACTAGGTATGATGAGTTCATAGAATTTCGGTTGTGGTGGTACTTGTTGAACTTGCGGGATGGTTCTCTCGTTTGAGTCAATTTCCATGATTGAGTACATTTGGATTATTGCTTATTGGTGCACGGATTGCACGAGTTGTGGCATTAGACTGTATTGATGTGGTATGTCACTAAAGTCGTTGTGTTGGATGAGATGAGGTCATTGGACCTAGAATGGATACAATCGGATTTTATTACAGCATGTATGGAGGATAATATCGGAAGTCGGTTTAGAAATTGGCTATAGTTCTTGTCGGAGGAGGGAGAGTTCCATGACTTGTGGGTATGATAAGTGGTTATGAGTTTCTGCGTGATTCTTTCATCATTGGCAGTGTTTAAAGGTTAAGAACAAGATTTTAGTTGATATGAGGTTTATTACTGAAATTGAGTTGTTTTGAGCAGCTACTGTGATCGAAAATTTTGCTATGGGTATTTGAGTTATGTGGTATATCCTATGATTGTGTCTTGGCTTATGGTTATGGCTTGGTACATCTTTTTCAGATTTATACAGTGTATAGATGCGAGATTTGGGTCTTATAGGAAATTCTGAATGTTTGAATATTGGATTCTAAGGTTTACGGACTAAGGTTGAGTAATGGTCATCCGTATGTTGTATTATCGGGACTATATGGAATAGGGTGATGTGGTATCACCCCCAGGTATATACATGGTAAGGTTATACGGTATTTGACGGCTTAGGAAAAACTCTTGGCATGTTCGAGCACGAACGTATGTTTAAGTGGGGGAGAATGTAACGGCCCGATCGGTCGTTTTGAGCATTTGCACTTCGCTTGATAGTTTGGGGGAACGAGTGGCTCCGTATGGTGTATTAGGGATTTTTTGCAAAATTTGAGTTCATTCCGAGTTGATTTGATATGTTGCGAATTTTTTTGAAGTCGAAAGTTCATTAAGTTTGATTTGAGGTGAGTTTCATCGTTTCGATGTTGTTATGCGTGATTTGAGGCCTCGATTAAGTCTGTGTTATGTTGTGGGACTTTTTGGATTGTTCATACTGGGTCCCGAGGGGCTCGGGTGAGTTTCAGATATGTTTGGGTTGTGTTGCGCTCGTTTTTCTCATGTTTCGACGTCGTTTCTTCAAGCATAAATGGTACCACATTGAACAAATGAGCTCCGATTTCTGTTTTGATTGAAGCATTTGATCCATATCATAATTACGGATCCGTAGCAAAAAGAATCATCGAATCTGGACATCGTATGAGGATATTATGGTCATTTTATCAAGAATTGGGTTGCCAGATTTTTCAGATTAATTACAAAATTACCACTGACTTCGTATTTAAAAATCTGCACTATTTCTAAATATTAAAACTAACATATCTCATTTATTATAAGGTCAAATGGAGTGATTTAAAATCCTAACTTGACTAAACTTTCACAAGGAATCCATTGGAGGCATCAAAAGAAAGTTTAGAGATTGTTTGACATGCAAAACAAGGAAAAACAGCTGGGCAAAAATACTTAATATCGAAGGTTTGTTCATTTGGTCATATTTTGAGTTGGGGAACTAGGATTTGGACAATATTTGGAGGCGATTTTCACCATATGAATTGAGGTAAGTGTTCTATACTCAATTTCGGTTATATTTCAGGAATCCATCTTCGGTTTTGACATTTGATTGATGATTTCAAAGTGAAATTTGGGCGTTTTGTCTAAAACTTCATAAAGTGAATTTTTGGATTTTGAACATCGATTCGGAATCGGATTTGAGTTAAACTGGTATGGTTGGACTCGTAATTGAAAGGGTTGCTAGATTTTGTGAGTTTTGTCGGGTTCCGAGGCACGGGCCCGAGTTTGACGTTTTGGTCGATTTTGGGATTTTTGATTAAAGATTCGACCTTTTTCGATTGGGTTTGTTTCCTTTGGCATTATTCGATATATTTGAGTTGTTTTTGTCTAGTTTTGAACCGTTCAGAGGTCGGTACGCACGGGATGGCATTTTTGGAGCATGGTTTGGCTTGCTCAGTATTGGATTTGGCTTCTTCAAGGTAAGTAACTCTTCTAAACTTAGTGCTGAGGGTATGAAACCCCAAAATACGTGTTATGCAGTTGGTATTAAGGTGACGCACATGCTAGGTGACTGGCGTGTGGGTGTGCATCATCGGGAATTGTGACTTGGTCCGTCCCGTGAGACTGTAAGTCGAATAGCTTATTGTTAATTACATGTTCCCTCGGTCTTCTAGAAATTTGACTGTCATTCATGTTAGAAACCATGCTTACGCCATATGATATCACTGTTGGGACCCGCAATGGTCCTGTACTTGTTGAATTGGCTGCTATTTGTTGTCTTCTACTCTGTAACAGTTTTACTTGCGTATCATATCTCTGTCTCCTCTTATTTTCTTGTTGATACCTATTATTATCTCTTTTTGGGTTGATTTGTGTGATTTCTGAGAGCACGAGAGACTGGAGAGGTTAGTGACTGAGATAGGGCCTGAGTGTCGAGCTGTGAGCTATGTGAATGTATATGGATCGGGTTGCACGCCGCAACGAGCCTTATGTCTATTTATGTATATGGATCGGGTTTCACACCGCAACGAGCCTTATGGCTATTTATATATATGGATCGGGTTGCACGCGGCAACGAGCCTTATGGCTATTTATGTATATGGATCGGGTTGCGCGCCGCAACGAGTCTTATGGCTATTTATGTATATGGATCGGGTTGCAAGCCGCGACGAGCCTTATGGCTATTTATGTATATGGATCGGGTTTCATGCCGCAACGAGCCTTATGGCTATTTATGGATATGGATCGGGTTGCACGCCGCAACGAGCCTTATGGCTATTTATGTGTATGGATCGGTTGCACGCTGCAAAGAGACTTATGGCTACTTATATGATTCAATCAGGCTGCACACCGCAGCGATATAGCGCTTGGGCTGAAGGATCTTCTTCGAGTCTGCACACCCTTAGTAAGCGCAGTCGACTGTATATATGTGGAACGGCATGCACGCTGCAGCGAGTATTGTACAGCGCTGAGTGATTGAGTGTCTGAGCATGAGATTAAGTACTCGGAGAGTGTGAGTACGTGAGCTCATCATCGAGATGCTTTGCATTTGTCATGCGTACTTGAGATACATGCATAGAGATGCATGTCTTTCTGCTACCCAATTTTGGGACATCTACGATTTTACATGTATCTTGACATATAGACATAGAGACGTACTTTCCTCATGCTATCTTAAAATAAAACATCTTACTTATTATTGAAAGTATTTTTGGGAAAATGACAGTTTTCAAAGTTACTCGTATTTTTGGCATTTTCAATAAAAGATTGGGTTTTCACTGAGATACTTGAAAAGCATGCATATTCTCTAGAACTGTGAACGAGCTAAGCATTTTATTTTTGAGATACCTCTTTTATTACTTGTACTATGGTGTTATGAACTGTTGTGAAATATTAGTATTGGCCCGGACCTTTGTGTTAGCTCGTCACTACTTTAAACCAAAGGTTAAGTTTGTTACTTACTAAGTACATTGGGTCGGTTGTACTCATACTACACTTCTGCACTTTGCGTTCAGATGTTGGCTGTTGATGTTGCTGTGTTTGATGGGAGTTGGATTGAAGATGTACCGCATCCCGGTTGTAGCTGCCTTTTGTTCGTGATATCCTTAGATCTATAAACTCTATTTATGTTCTTTTCAAACAGACTATGTATTTATTTCATTTCATCTTTTTAAACTCTATTCTTAGAAGCTCGTGACTTGTACTACCAGTCTTTGGGAAATGTATAGGATTTAGATATTTTCTTTTGCATAATTATCTTATTAAATTTCATTGAAATTGGATAGTTTTTATTTGGCTTACTAGCGGGTTGGGATAGGTGCCATCACGACTAATTGAATTTTGAGTCGTGACACCAGTTGATGCTCATGCACTTGTGAAATCGGGTTTTGGGGGTGCGTACAAACTGTTCATCATTGTAGTTTGTGAAAAATATTATTATTTGTCCTGCAAATTCTATTTTTTACTATTTAATTGATAAAGAATTATGATTTCAAATACTAAAAATGGGTACTTAAGTTAATCATTCACTGTTGGCTAGCCTAACGGCGATGTTAGGCGCCATCACGACCTTTAGTGTATTTTGGGGCGTGACAACCAACTCCTTCTTTCTTGAACTAATCAATGTTCCTTTAGCAGGTCAATACTCTTTTCCGTTGCATACCCTTCCTCTTTTGTATTCCTAGTACCAATCTGTTATAGACCTTCTATATTTTATTCCATATCTTTTTCCGTAATTCCATCTCACAATATCTTCCTTTTTATATCTATTTGGATCTTCACCAAATCCTTCTTCATCAAATAAACCTATATTAAAATTAAATTTACCATAAGTAAATATTCTTTTGTTAAAGCTAATACTGGTATGTTATCATCAAAATCAATAGGTGAAACCTCAGGTCTAACAATCACCCCCTTGTTTGATGATGGCAAACCATTAAATACAAAACATGAGAATTTAATAAATGAATATCAAATGAAACACATTAAAGAGATAAGTCAGATAAACGGGTTACTTCCCTGAAGTTGTTTATTCAATGTTGAATTAATGGAACAAGTAAATGCTCTCCACACTTTAAGCATTCCTCAATGCTTCCCCCGCCTTCATACACCTTATCTCTAATATTTGTAAGAAAAGTTTTGTACCATCGATTCTCTCCCCACTTTTTCATCATCAAAAGGGTGAACCAACAAGCAGGAGATATGCAAACAAGTATTCAAAAAAAAAGTGTAGATGCATATAGTCAATCCAGATTACTTACTTCTAGAGGTAAAAACATAATTAGTCAATTTTTAAGAAAAAATTTCAGAGTCCTAGCAGGAATAAGTAATTAATAAAAGTGGCAGCTAATTATCTACATTCCTAACAGAAAAATAATCAATTAATTAATGGACCTCTCAATCCCTCCATGTTCCGTTGCTTATTTTTAGTGGAAGTCCTAAAAATGCTAAAAAGTAATTAAAGTGATAAGTTACTCCACATAATATTTGTAGTATATTATAGTTGTATAAGTATTATTTTTATAGTATCTTATATATTACTATTATATACATCATATATAACTAATATATATATACATATGGATAATTATTTTGGATACGTATAGTGATATATGATGTATTTTGGGCATATAACAATTTTATGATTTAGTATGCATATATTTATCGTATAAATATTACATTATACAGGATTGAATAACTGTTATATATATAATATGTACTTGTATATTACTACTATAATATATCATATATAAATGATATATGTATATTATATATCATAAACCCTAAAAAAATAAAAAATAAAGGAAGATTGAATATACAAAGTATCTTTTTATACTTGTGGCTTACGTTTGTCCATTCAGTTGCTATTGCAAATATTAATACAAAAAGATAAAAATGGGAAAAGATGAATGAATTTACCTCTTAATATATATGAACAATTTAGAATGGAATCAGTTCAAGTAGTCTACTATATAAATAATATTTATACAACTATAATATATATATATATATATATATATATATATATATATATATATATGTGTGTGTGTGTGTGTGTGTGTGTGAGAGAGAGAGAGAGAGAGAGATTAGAATATATTTTGAGTTAAATGCAGGAAATAAGAGAGAGACGACGAAATTAGGATATAACATAAGAGAAAATAGTGTAACTGATTCCATGATTTGTGCCTTATTAATTATGTGTATAATTTATACAATATCCTAATATTGTAAAAAGATCTGCCATTTTTGGAATAAACAACAAATGATATTATTTTCTTAAATATTTTTAAAAAATGCTTAGTCGTGTAACTTTCTGTTACTTCGAAGCATCCAAAGAGTTATACAAGAAATCATGTAATAATAATCATCTTTAAAAAGCTTAAAGGGAAAGATAAGTTTAACTCAGCAAATCATTCAAAGTACACATAGATGCTCAGTTACTTTGAGTTAGCCAAAGGATAATTTCAACCAAATATTTGAGGAAAAAAAATTTAAACAAAAAAATATATATAGTGGTAGAAAGCATTTTGAAATATTTTGACTAGATTCTCATATATACTACCGTATATTGAAAACACGTATGTGGTAAACATGAAAGAGTGAAAAGAGTAACAAATCATTTCAATCGTAAGAGGATACACAATTCTATCCCATTACCTTACTAACTCCTTTTTTCGATGTGAGAAAATATCTGAAAGTAGATATTCATTGTCCTCAAGGTATATTCTTACCTTACTTTCTGCCACAAGACATCTAATGACATATTTTTATGCTTTGCATGTGTTCTAGGTAATATTCCATTGAAATATATCTGCAACAACTTCTCATGGAGAAGTATTTTCTCTTGGCTAGATAAGGTGTTGAACCTTGCCTTTTTATTTTTCATGACACAAGAAATTGAAAAACTCTATTCCAGTAATTCTTATTCAGTCCAATTTGTTGCTTGCAGGGATTGCAACTGAGAGTATTCTACAAGATCAAAATAGTTAGTTCTTGAATACAATGGGCCATGATTCTGAGAATCAATAAAGTATCTTAATATTCTTTCGTGGCAATATAGAGTAACTTTAACGGTATCAGGCATACCAAAGTATCTGTTATGATCGAGATGCAATAGCAAGTAAGTCATACCTTGGTACTTCATTTGATTGGTGGACTTACCAATTTTCTCCTTGCTTTACATTATTTGCAACGTGAAGAAGAAGGTTAATTCTCCATCATGCTCATTTCCAAATCGATCATCTTCCAGAGGCTTAAAGCTTGACATGCTTATTGTTAGTATTACCAAAAAAAATATGCTCTTGTAAATGCATATTTGGAAAGAGTAACTGTCAAATAAAAATCATGAATTTCTTTCAAATGATAACGAATCTTGGTCACAAGAATGTGGTTCAAAAACCTTAACTCCAGAGAGAGGCTAGAGAACAATATTATTCTATTTTCAAAAAATATTTCAACACCATACAGAGACAGTTTACAAACTTTGTAATATGCACATGGAGAATAATATTCTAACATAACTCTCTATGAAGAAAGAAACCTTCTTGTTGTGAAACCTTGGGCTACAAGTTTACCCTTCATTTTCACAAACTTACCAATCTCATCAACCATCTTGTTGGATATCCATAATTGCATCTCCTTTGCTTGGTAATAGATTTCCATTCTTTTGATTCGTTCAGCTTCGTTTAGTAAATATTGCATTGCTAAAATCCATCATTCTCTGCTTAATGCTTCTTCATGACTGTCTGATTCAACTACTATGAATGTGTCACTATCAGTTTATTGTCAGCTATCCACTATAAGTTCTCCATCTTTATTCACAAATTTTTTAGAAAAGTATTAGTGTAAAGAAAACACGTATGTTTAGATTTCTCTACAACTAATATTCTAAAATTCATAAAATAGTAAGTATTAACGAATAAGGAATATACCAAGAGTCTTACCAAGACAGTTGCAACCAAAGGAGATGTGATAACCAATAATTGATTTTTCCTCCTTCCCAAAGCTCAAAGAGAATTTCATTCAAGATAAGATCCAATGAAGAAATATTTAAACACGTAGAAACCAATAATAACAGATTAAAAATTTATGAAAAAGAGATGCAATCTTTTCAACTCTGCATTCAATTTAAGTTCCAAACTAAATATTTGAGAAATCATATTTGTCGCAAAAAAAAATCGAACAAATACTATTAAAACTCACATCGATGATTACTACAAATGCATCATTTGCTTATTAAGAAATATAACCTAAGTAAAAGTATGGATAAACATCAATAGAAGCATATACATGTACATTTCAAGCTTTTGAGTCTTGAAAATGATAGAGTATCTCCACATGGGCTTAAGTTATAGTGGCCTCAAGGCTAAACAACTTTTTTGGATTTGAAAGAAGTATTGATACTTTCACCAAGAGAATGAATATCAAAATTAATTCTCCTTAGAAAATATCTTAAGCACACAACGACATAAAAAACGCATGTATGCTTGCTTATTCTAATGTTTATATAAATGACATGGTTCATGCAGGATATGCGTTCTTGCTATTCAAAATCTATAAGTCAAGGATAAAAATATCACCAAACAGAATTGTAGTATAATGGAGCTAGTCGACTCAAGCAATATATACTTGACTAATATGTATATAACATATTACACTTTAAATAAAATAGTAACTAGATACATATCACCTTATAATGCATCAAAAGGAACTTGAATAAACTTTAATGATACCAGTCACTAAATCTTTACCAACACGTATAATAGTTCCTTCACTCACTATAGAGTATGTGTAAATTTTGAAGCATCTTTAAGCATGTGCCCCGACCAGCCATTATTCAAATATCATTTATCTCTTTGTATGGCTGGACTCTAAATTCTTGCAAAACAAATTAATTTATTTTTTGTACCCAAACTTTTTTGGGTCCTTCATGGTTAGTGATTTGTGTAATTCGAGATGCATGTAACTGTTTAGGTCTCCAAACATGTTTTGATCTAACATGCTTGTAGCATAAGTGAATTTAAATATATGTCCAAAATTACCATAACAGCGCCATGTAATATGAGAAAAAGAGTGTTTATCTGCAGATGCCTTATTAGTCTATTCGTAACTTCCCTTAGTCAACTTGTTTGAAGTAAGACGTCCATTAGTAGATCCCTTTTCAGTTGACTATAACTGTAAAGACAAGGAGTCGATGATATTTAGCATAAAGTGTATATATTTTTATGTATATCGCCTCGTGTTTTACTTTTGTTTCGTGAGTTTTAGATGTTAAATGTGATGATTTATATTAATTTGAAGTATTTTTATGTTTGGGAATGATTCGGGATCAATCGGGGGCCAAACGAGCGAAATTTGAGACAAAACAGACGAAAACATAAAAACCGGGAAAAGTGGCGATTTTGGGCGCCACAGGCAGCGCCCAGCCCTACCTGTGGCGCTGGAGGTAGTACACTAAATTGGGGCTGCGCCCTGGTGGGCGCCCGGCGCTAGCCATGGCGCCGGTAACAAGTTTTTTGACCTATTTTGTCCGAGACACGGTTATTTCGGCCCTAAACCTACCCAACACGTATAAAAGCAAGTCTAAGATTATTTTTGGAGGAATTCATGCCATTTTGGAGAGAAGATACACACGGGATCAGTAGGGAGCAAAGGATTTCTTAGTTTCTTCATCTTATCCTAGTACTTTCATTTTATGCAACACTTATGCAATTGTTTAATTTTAGAATGAGTGGCTAAACACCCATTGTTCTGGGGTTGTGGTTTAGCTATGAATATTGTTATTCGACATTAGTTTAACCATGATTATAGTTCACTCAATATATGGTTGTTTCTTTAATTCTATGTTTAATTGCTTAATTGTCTGGCCAGTAGTTAGGTTCTATATACTATCTATGTTATGCTTGGGAAAGCCGTATATAGATTAGAGAAGAGTTGAAGAGAGCGCGATCTTAACCCTTCAGGGGAGCGGATTTGTGGTTAGGATAGGAATATACCTAGTCACCGTGCTTAATTAAACATCGTAATCTTAGTGCGTTCTAATAGATTAATTTCACAGGAATATAGGCGTTAATCCATTGAGAATAGGCGAGTAGTGCTTCGGGAGAAGGCTATGAGAGCGTTTATCGATTAATTAGCAACCATGAGTGAATTATATGAAAGAGAGAGTTACTTAGAATGCAATACGAGTGGTGAATTAATCACAACCCAGGAATATTTGTCTCTACTGAAAACACAACCATACTCTCGTTACTTGATAATTAGTTCTTTCATAGAATCGTAGTATAAAATAGTTACATTCCTAGATTTTTACTTTGGCTTGATTCAATAATAATTGTAGTGATTTAGTAAGTAGTTTACACAAGTCTTTGTGGGTTCGACATTCGATTTAATATTATATTACTTCTACGACCACGTATACTTGCGTGTGCGTTTGGGACCAACATCGTGAGGCTCACGCATCGTGAAGCCCATAATCACTGGGCACTTTGAGCTGAAATAGAGCATGATCCAGCTACTTCATGCAAACAGGCAGTTTTTGGGTCTTCCACACGAGGATCCACAGCAGCACATTCTGAACTTCTTGGAGATTAGTGATACTTATATCACTAACGGGGTCACGCCAGATTATGTGAGGCTCACGTTTTTCCCATTCTCTTTGTTGGGAGAAGCAAAGCGATGGCTAAAGGTAGAACCAGCTAATTCCGTTACAACATGGAATGATTTGGCGAGAAAATTTCTGGCGAGGTTCTTCCCTTCAGGAAAGACTGCAAAGATCAGGAGTGAGATAGTCTCTTTTAGACAAAAAACGGTGAATCTTTATATTCAGCATGGGAAAGCTTCAAGGGGCTACTCAGAGACTGCCCTCATCACAATCAGACAAACGAGGAGTTAGTTCACACTTTCATTGAGGGGCTCCATCCTTAAACAAAAATTGTGGTAGATGCAGCAGTTGGAGGTCAGGTGTTGGAGAAGAATTATGATGAAATATTTGCATTATTGAATAAATTCTCCAAAAGCAATCCAGACTGGCAAGGTGAGAAGGGAAGGAATGTGGTTCAAAAGTTACCAAGGGTTCTTGAACTAGATGTTGTCTCAGCATTGTCAGCTCAAATCTCTACATTGACTAACCAAGTCAATCAGATGAACCTGATCATTAACAAGCAACAGTCTCAACCACTGCAACAGGCCCAACCAGTGCAACAGATTCAGGTATTTTGTGAAGACTGTTGAGAGGGTCACATGAGCAATCTATGCCCAGTAAATCCAGAGTCTGTATATTTTGTGAGTAATGTAAATTGAGGCCAAACAAATCAGTATGGGGACACTTACAATCTCAACTAGAGGAACCACCCAAATTTCTCTTGGGGTGGAAATCAAGGCAATCATAATAAGTATCGGCCTCAAGCACCTCAACAACAATACAGACCACCTCAGGTTGAACAATCATCTAGCTTTGAGGAGATTATGAAAAGAATGATGAACGACCAAATTGATTTCAATCAGAAAATAATGGCTGATCACCAGGCCCAAGCAGCAACAATGAGAAACTTGGAACGTCAATTGGGGCAACTTGCCAGTTCCCAAAAAAACAAACAAGTAGGAGTTTTTCCTAGCGATACTGAGCCCAATCCTAGGGCTCAAGTCAATGCAATTACCTTGAGAAATGGAAGAATACTAGAAGAAGCTCCAAAAACAAAGAAGAATACAGCTCATCCTGAAGGAAAATTAGTTCCCAAGCCAGTTGAGGGGAATGAGAAAGATGATAAAGGACCCGAGCCAGTAATTGAAACAAGGCCACCACCTCCGTTTCCACAAAGACTGCAGAGGCAAAAAGATGATGCTAAGTACAAGAGATTCCTAGATATGTTGAGCCAAGTGAGTGTGAATTTGCCTTTGGTAGAAATTTTGCAAGAAGTTCCTAAGTATGCGAGGTATCTCAGAGATATTGTGGCAAATAAACGAAGACATGCAGAGTTTGAAATGGTTGCACTTACTGAAGAGTGCAGTGCCAGAGTTTAGAGTAAACTTCCTCATAAGTTGAAGGATCTTGGGAGTTTCACAATTCCTTTGTCTCTTGGAAAACAAGAAGTTGGTAGAGCCTGTGTGATTTAGGAGCTAGTATAAATTTGATGCCATCTTCTTTGTTCAAGAAGCTCGGATTGGAGGTTCTTAGACCTACCACAATCACCTTACAGTTAGCAGATAGGTCGCTAATTATGCTAGAAGGAATTATTGAGGATGTATTAGTTTGAGTGGGAAAGTTTATTCTTCCCGCTGATTTTATTGTGCTTGATTATGAGGCAGATGAGGAAGTGCCCATTATTTTGGGGAGACCATTCTTAGCTAGTGGTGGAGCAATTATTGATGTGAGGGCAAGGAAAAAATGAGAGTTGACAATGAGGAGGTCACTTTTAATGTTTATAAGGCACTTAAACTCCCAAAACATTATGAGGACATGTGTATGATTACTATGGTCGACGTGAAGGGGATAGAGCAGAGTCCTTATGTGAATGGCAGTGATCCAGAGGAGGTGATGTTGCAAGCTGAGGGTGTAATGATAATTGAGAAAAGAGCCAGAGATGAAAAAGGAGACCCGTTAAGAGCGCACAAAAAGTCTAGGCTTCATGGGAGAAAGAAAAAGAGAAAGCGCCCAGCCTGAGTAGAGTAGCAGAGTCGTGCCACGACTATAAACAAGGCGCTTGTTGGGAGGCAACCCATCTTGTATATCTATTATGTTTTTAACATTTTTTTTAGTGTCGAGTTTTGTGTTGTTTTTATTTTGCAGAGTAGGGGAAGTCTGAGTACCCAAGGTTGAAGCTGAAGGGCATGTTTGAGCTTAAGTGTGGGGTCATCTCGACTCTAAAGATGGAGAATCATGTCCGAGCTAGGGCCGAGAGGGTCTCAGGGAGTATTTCTCACCTTTGTTTTAATGTTTTTCTTTGTGATCATGCATCGAGGACTATGCATAACAAAAGTGTGGGGTGGGGAATCTACTTTCTGAAGTGAAGTGTAATTGTATAAAAAAAAAATTTAGTTAAGAAACGAAAAGAAAAATAAAAAAATAGAAAAAGTTCGAATTTTTCCCAAAAAGATTTTTTATTTCTTTTTTTTTTTTAGGATAGTTAGGTAGTATCCCTTGATTTTTCTTTGGGCACCGTTTCTTTTCCAAGGGTGTAACTTGAACCGGGTATTTTTAAAAAAAAAATTTGAGTAGTTAGGAAGGAACTGAGTTACTCTTAGAAATACCCATTGACATGTTTGGTGTCGGCATATTAGGTTATGACATACATTCTATTTTCCCTTGTATTTGGTTTGACATGTGAAGCCTGAGTAAAATAGATAGCCTATTGTGTGACGCCTTAGCTCAGTTTCTTGACTTGTATGCTACATAGCGTAATATTGCTTAATCTCTCAATTTTGTGTGCTTGCTTGACTTGAGAGTTGAATAAAAATATTGTGATTGAGTCATGTGCAATGTGTGAGTGAGGTTTAGTGATTTTCTATGCTATCCTTTGTAATCTAGAACTTATCCCGTGTGTTAATCGAAGCGAAATTGTAGGTTATGCTAGTCTAGGAGATGACGTAGGTACTTTCTTGCTTGATCATGGATGTGCTTGTCACATAATAATTAAATTTTCCATTGTTATCCCCTTTGAGCCTTTAGACCTTTTCTTTGGTACCCACATTACAAGCCGTACCCCTATTTTGTTCTTAAATTGAGATTTTTTTTCACCTTTTCCTCCTAAGGCACTTAGTCGCTAAAAGAAGTAAGGTGAGATATTGGGGAGTAGCTTTTGAGTGGAGCCCTGGAAAGGCCCATTGGTGCACTAAAATTGTATTCAAAAGTCACTAGCCATTGAATCTTCATGTATGGAGCGTGTGTACGAAAGAAAAAATAATGATATCAAAAGTATGTACAAAAAGATACACACCTCCAAAATTTTATTAATTTGTGCTAGTGAAAATATAGAAGTGCTTAATTGAAAAAGGCTATGTTGAATATGAATTGTGGCAAGGGAATTTGTTGAGAAGAATATGTGTTGAATTGTGAAGGTAGTGTATTAAAGTGCTTAGGAGGGTTAGTCACTATTCCTAAATATAT
>ML411093.1:7796-73980 GCA_005239525.1 Nicotiana knightiana | reverse complement strand
TCTCATGAACGATTGGTAACGTTGTAAACTTTCTTGTTGGGTAGGTGCGTGAATTGAGAGGGCTTAGTGGTTGCAAGTTGACTCTTCAGGTTGGGTTGTTGCAATTAGGTTGTTGGTATGATTGATTTAATTGTTATACTTGGTCATGTTTAAAGAAGGGGAAGAATGTGAAATTTTGTATGTTAATACTTGATTGCTGGTATCGATCATAGTTAAGGGGTAAGGTGTGTGATTGAAAAGTAAAATGCTCCGTGATAATGAAATTTGTACGTGTTGAAGGGTAGTATATTGTCCCATTGTTCGAGGACGAGCAAGAGTCTAAGTGTGGGGTGTTGATATTTAGCTTAAAGTGTATATATTTCTATGTATATCGCCTCGTGTTTTACTTTTGTTTCGTGAGTTTTCGATGTTAAATGTGATGATTTATAATAATTTGAAGTGTTTTTGTGTTTAGGAATGATTCGGGATCAATCGGGGGCCAAACGAGCGAAATTTGAGCCAAAACAAACGAAAACGCAAAAACCGGGCAAAGTGGCAATTTTGGGCGCCAAAGGCAGCGCCCAGCCCTACCTGTGGAGCTGGAGGCAGTACACTAAATTGGGACAGCGCCCTGGTGGGCGCCCGGCGCTAGCCAGGGCACCGGTGACGAGTTTTTTGACATATTTTGCCCGGGACACGGTTATTTCAGCCCTAAACCTACCCAAGACGTATAAAAGAAAGTCTAAGCTTATTTTTGGAGGAATTCATGCCACTTTGGAGAGAAGATACACACGGGACCAGTAGGGATCAAAGGATTTCTCAGTTTCTTCATCTTATTCTAGTATTTTCAATTTATGCAACACTTATGTAATTGTTTGATTTTAGAATGAGTGACTAAACACCCATTGTTCTGGGGTTGTGGTTTAGCCATGAATATTGTTATTCGACATTAGTTTAACCTTGATTATAGTTCACTCAATATATAGTTGTTTCTTCAATTCTGTGTTTAATTGCTTAATTGTCTGGCCAGCAGTTAGGTTCTATATACTATCTATGTTATGCTTGGGAAAGCCGTATATAGATTAGAGAAGAATTGAAGAGAGCGCGATCTTAACCCTTCAGGGGAGCGGATTTGTGGTTAGGATAGGAATATACCTAGTCACCGTGCTTAATTAAACATCGTAATCTTAGTGCGTTCTAATAGATTGATTTCATAGGAATATAGGCGTTAATCTATTGAGAATAGGCGAGTAGTGCTTCGGGAGAATGGTATGAGAGCGTTTATCGATTAATTAGCAACCATGAGTGAATTATATGAAAGGGAGAGTTAATTAGAACACAATACGAGTGGTGAATCGATCACAACCCTAGAATATTTGTCTCTACTGAATACACAACAATACTCTCGTTACTTGATAATTAGTTCTTTTATAGAATCGTAGTATAAAATAGTTACATTCCTGGATTTTTACTTTGGCTTGATTCAATAACAATTATAGTGATTTAGTAAGTAGTTTACACAAGTCTCTGTGGGTTCGACATTCGATTTAACATTATATTACTTGTACGACCATGCTTGTGTGTGCGTTTGGGATCAACAGTCGACTTTGATTGATCAAAGCAGTGGCCGGTGGATTTGTGAAAGCTGGTTATTTGTTTGCGAAGCTCAAAATTCTCTTCTTGAAGTAAGTTGTTCTTCACTAGATTTTCTTCAAGCTGAATATTCCAGTCTTTCTTTCTTTTTTCAACTTGTTATATTCTTCAAGTTGGATCTACCAATCTTTCTTCTCATATATCAATTTGTTATATTGGATCTCCCAATTCTTCTTCTCTTTCCTCAACTTATTATATTCATTAAGAAATTTCTCAAGGTCGTTGAGAACCAATTAAATATTTTCCTGCAATTCATCACATTTATCGCAATACGTAACAGGAGTAGGACATACCTTGTCAGTTTTTTCCATTTCCATGGAACATAGGTTCTCCGTTCTTTTGTGATCGTTTTCTTCTTCAGATTCATCCTCGTCGCTCCAATATTTGTGATTCTTTTTCTTGAGATCACTATACAGAATAGCATTAAAGCACACCTTGTTAGTTTCTCCTCTTTTCTTGAGACATTTGTTTGTCATTTCTTCTATGATTCTTCTTCTTGAGGTTAGGACATTTTAATTTCATATGTCCAAGTTTACCACATTCGTAGCAGCATATGTTCTCTTATTATTAAACCTCATTATTGTGGTTCTTTAGATGATTCTTAATGTCTTGAGATTTTCTATTCTTCTTCTTTCTACTAATCTTTTTTCTCGTCCTGGATATTATGGCCAAGTCTTCTCGATCTTCACCATTTTCCGATTGTTCAAGGGCTGACTTGGATTCAATTTCCTTAACTTTGTTGGTGTCCTCATGGATATTTTTCAATCTGTCCCATATAGCTTTAGCAGTATCACAGGTGGATATTTTCTTATATTCTTCTTCACTAATCACACACTAAAGCATGTTGATTACTCTAGCATTTGTTTGCATAATATCCATATGTTCTTTTGTGTATTCAAATATGGATGCCCCTTTTACAAGCGTCTTTCCAACACTGTTGTTCGGAATAGGTCTTGGTCCATTCTGAATAACAAGACAGTATCGGTAATATATTGATTGAACATAAACCTTCATTCTTTCTTTCCAATGGCTATAGCATTGACTATTAAGTACAATGGCCTTCTTGTTGAGTATCCTACTTGAAGTACGGTTCCACTAATTTGATGATATGCCATGGATCTTTTCTCACTTACTGTTAAGTAAAAATAAAGATGTGAGACATACTCTGATACCAATTGAATGTACAAGTAGGGATGGGTGAATTGTACGCCTATTAAAAAATTGGCCGACCACGGTATAGGTTTAGTCGACCGATATAGAGACAGGTTGCACAAAATTGTTAGCCCTTTCGATTAAAACAAGTACAATTCACAACAGACATTAAAGGCACGAAATATAGTATGAGAGCGATATGGTAAATGACACCACAAATTTTTATATTGGTTCGGTACCAATGTATCCACTTTTTAAATTTTTTTAACTTGTACTCACTGTTTAAACAACTTCAGGCCTTTTTCTCCCCTTTCTTCTTCTTCTTCGGGTAACAGTGATTCTATATGGTGTTTGTGAACATATTTTAAGGTAGTTTATGATGTCTTACAGTTGTGAGATATTGTGGTGATTTATCTTTTACGATTGCTTAGGGTTTCTTCTTTCTCTTTCTCTTAATTGCAAAATGGGTTCGTTAGATTTATTGTTGTTTTGACAAATTGATGATTGGGGTTTGTTCTTGATGATATTTGGAGGTATTGTTTCAAATTTGAGCTTATATGGAGTAGATTTATGTATTAAATGGTATATTGGATTGTTAAAATTCGATGAATAAATTTCTGTTTCTAGGAAATTTGCATTTCAGGCCTATTTGATCTTAAGTGCATGAAAACGTTGGTTCACTGCAGACCTTTTGGCCTTAAGTGCATCTAAAGTGTAATTTTTCACTTCAGACTTATTGGCCTTAAGTGTAGGAAAACGTTTGTTGCACTTTAGACCTTTTGGCTTTAAGTGCATCTAAAGTGTAATTTTTCACTTCACTCTTATTGACCTTAAGTGCATAAAATCATAGGTTGCACTTCAAACCTATTTGGCCTTAAGTGCAACTGAAGTTCAATTTTCACTTCTGACTTATTGTCTTTAAGTGTAGGAAAACGTTTGTTGCACCTAAGACCTTTTGACCTTAAGTGCATCTGAAGTGCAATTTTTCACTTCAGACTTATTGGTCTTAAAGTGCATGAAACCATTGGTTGCACTTCAGACCTATTTGACGTTAAGTGCAGAAATGCAATTTTTTTACTTCAAACCCGATAAGTCGGAAGTTGATTGTAAAGTGGGTATGCTTGCAATTTTTTTTGCAAAGTGGGTATAGGTTCAATTGTGACCCCAAAACCGGGTATAGATGCAGAAGCCTCGAAAGGACTCTATCAAAGTTCGTTGTACTCTTCTCTCATTTAAGAGAAACTACCAGTTATGTTAGCCTATAACTCAATTAGTATAAAAATTGGTCATTCATAAAATATTATTAATATTAGTCAAATGCTACTGATATTAACCAATTAGCTATGTGTAGTAAAAAAATATCAAAATTTTGCTCTCTTTTGAGTGTGTTGTTGAAATAGATTGGATACATCCTAAGGAGTTTGAATCTCAGTTTTAGGAGTTTTGAGATGATTTGAATTGAAAATTTAAAGTAGAAAATGAACATAAAAAAATAATATGTGTTTCACATTGTGTATAATTTATTGTATCACATACGTATCATATGTGTATCACATGTATATCTGTGTATACTAGTGTGTGAAATACATGTTTGATACACGTGTAATAGAAGAATTTAAAACTCGATTTTGACTATGAATTTTAATACCAAATTAGTTCAAATCACTTCCAATCTTAAATTTTGTATATTAACTCATAATATGGTTTTGATGAATTTTAACCATACCCATTGAAAAAGGTCCCTTTTGGCTTAATTTTTGGAATCTTGTATATTTTTTTCTTTGTGTTTCAACACCTAGTATGCTGCCTTATTTATGAAATTTCTTTTTCGTCTTACATCTAATGTCGCTAATCAAGCTTGAAAATATGGAAGGAGATCTTTGCGTGTAATTCTTGAAGAGAAAGAATCTTTATTTATTTGAGTTCTCAATATTATATGTAGTTAGCTAGTTTTGATAAGTATGTGATTAAAGTCTAGAGATTGGTAAATTTGGACTTTTCCTATTTGATGAGTTTGTGGAAATTACAAACACTGTGACACAAGGCAGAAATTACTTTTTCGGTGGATATTGATCAAACAATTCATTATCTACGCCTCAATTCTTAACCAGTCGCGGTCAGCTATATGAATCTAGTAACCAGTTTAATGGTAAATTAATCCGGAAATTTTATACCTAGCTCTCTTAGTCAAGAATTCTGGACATAGTGTGTTGAGCATCAGACGTACTAATACGCCATTATCTTGATAGCTAGTTGCTGAAGTTAAAAAGTTTGGGCAGAAGAGTTTGTAATTTAAAGTCCTGAGAGAAATGATTTGCTTGGCACTTATTAATTATGACCGATTAACTGATAGTAACACAATTTTGACTACAACTAGTGAGTAGGGGTAGATAAGACTAAAGTTAGATAAGCATTCAGAATGATTGAGTTCATTTTTTGTCGAACTCTTTTTGAGTTGAAGAATCGATAACTTCTAATTCATTGTTGGCTTGCATGACCGCGATGAAAGAATCGTTTTCACAGGTGCATAAGCATCAACTAGAAAATATGATTCAGATTTCCTTCCGTAGAATGTCGTGATGGCACCTAGTCTAATCTCTAAGACTAGGTAAGCCTAACAATTTTGCGAAATAACAGAATATAAATCTGAAACTCAAACCTAACAACTGAAATAAATAAAATTACAAATCAAATAATTACAACTCCCATAACCCGGTAGAAATAAGTCACAGGCTCTAAAGAAAAATACTAAGTGTCTCTATACATCAGAGTCTAAGGAAAACAACATAATAAGGATAGAGGGGGACTCCAAGGTCTGCAGACGCTGGCAAATGTACCCTGAAGTCTCCACGTACGGGCTATTTCCTGGTATCTGACCTGGTAGGAAGAACCTGGATCTGCACAAAAAGATGTGCACAAGAGTAGCATGAGTACACCACAACGGTACCCAGTAAGTGCCAAGTCTAACCTTAGTAGAGTAGTGACGAGGTCAGGTCAGGACCCTACTGGAATAAAAAGGAAACAAGGCAGAAGATATAATAACATAATAATGGAATGAATGAGAATTGAAAAACGAGAAATTACAGAAAGATAGCTACATAGCAAACAGAGGTAAACAACAGGGGCGCTCCCGAGGTACCGCCTCGTAGTCCCAAAAGTAAATACACAACAGGGGAGCTCCCGAGGTACCGCCTTGTAGTTTCAAAAGTAAATATGCAACAAGAGAGCTCTCGAGGTACTGCCTCGTAGTCTCAAAAGTAAATATGCAACAGGGGAGCTCCCGAGGTACCGCCTCGTAGTCCCAAAAGTAAATATGCGACAGAGGAGCTCCCGAGGTACCGCCTCGTAGTCCCAAAAGTAAATATACAACTCATAACCTATGGAACAACGAATTTACAGCAAGGAATCTTACAGTTAAAGACTGAATACAAAATCAAGGAAGTAGGTAATTCAACTAAGCATATTGCACAAATTGCAAGTAAGAGTTAAGAAACGTAGACATGCGACATTAGACTAAACATGATGGCTACACATGCTAGGGAAACTCAGTTAAGGAATTAAGAGAATACTACTCAGCAAGAACCATATTTTTCAACATTTAACCCGAGTACGCACTCGTCACCTCGCATACACGGTCTTCACGTATTGCAAATACCATAATAGTACCAAAACCTAAGGGAAGTTTCCCTCACACAAGGTTAGACAAGTCACTTACCTCAAATCAAGATCAATCAGTCAAAAAGAATGTCTTTCCATCGATTTTCCGACTCCGGACGATCCAAATCTAGCCAAAAGAAATTACATACTATAAATACAACTATAAAAAACTAATTTAAATAATGAAACTATGACTTTAGCAAAAAATTGAAAAATCGTCCCAAAAAGTCGATCTGGGCCCATGTCTCGAAGTCGGCTAAAAGTCAAGAAATACGAACACACAATCGATATCGATTTCCCCCATATCAAAATTACTCAAATCCAATACAAAATTCTCGATCAAAACCTCAAAATTCGACCTAAGGATTTTTCACCTTTTCACAAATTTCTCAACCCAAATCCTTAATTAAATGAAGAATAAATGATATCTTAGTGAATATTAATCAAAAATAAGTCAAGAATCCTTACCCAAATGTTTCCTATGAAAAAATCCTCGAAATTTTGCCTCAATCCGAACTCTCTAGTTTCAAAAATGGAGAATGAAATCAAACCCTCGAACTTGGCCCTTTACTGCCCAGCGATTTTGCTTCTACGGGCTCTCAATCGCACCTGCGGAAAAACCATCGTAGGTGCAGATTCCACTTATGGCTAGGTTTTCTGCTTCTGCGGACAGGGCTCGCACCTGCGAGCCCACTTCTGCGATGAACCTCATGCTTTTGCGACCACAGCCCAAGCCAGCCCATCCGCTTCTACGACTTGCCTCTGCATCTGCGGACGCGCAGATGCGGCCCTTACCTCGCACCTGTGATCCCAACTGGGCCAAGCCAGCGTCGCTTTTATGGCCAAATGCTCCCTTCTGAGACCTCACCTTCTGCCCAAAATGCGCAGGTGCGATTGCACCAGAGATAGTAATGCTTCAGCTATGCACCAAGTCCAATTTTTGTTCCGGATTCAAGTTTGAATCACACCCGGGGCCCCCAGGAGCTCGTCCGAATACACCAACAAGTCCTAAAATATTACGGACCTAGACGGGCTTTCAAATAACATAAAACAACGGTTAAAACACGGATTACGCATCGATTCAATCCTAATGAACTTTAAAACTTCAAACTTCTACATCTGATGCCGAAACCTATAAAATCAAGTCTGATTGACCTCAAATTTTTCACACAAGTCATAATTGACATTACGAATCTACTCCAACTTTTGGAATCAGAATCGGACCCCGATATCAAAAAGTTCACTCCCGGTCAAACTTTCCAAAATCATCCAACCTTCCAACTTTCATTTGACGCCAAAACAACCTACGGACCTCCAATTCAACATCTGAACAAGCACCTAAGACCAAATCATCCTACGGATCTATTAGAACCATCAAAATTCCAATTCGGAGTCGTCTTCACACAATTCAAGCTGCGGTCAATTCCTAGAACTTAAACTCTCAATTTAGGGACTATGTGTTCCATTTCACTCTGAAACCAAAAATAAATCCTCCCGACAAGTTACGTAACCACAAAATGAAAGATAGGGAGAAATAATTAGGGGTTCGGGGCTAATACTTTCAAAATGACCGGTCGGGTCGTTACATCCCCCCCCCCCCTCTTAAAACAAGCGTTCGTTCTCAAACGAGTATAGAGACATACCTAAAGTGGTGAAAAGATGAGGATAATGGCTATGCATATCATGCTCGGTCTCCCAAGTCACCTCCTTGACTGGATGACCCCTCCAATAAACCTTCACTGAAGCGATGTTCTTTGACCTCAATTTCTAAATCTGCCTGTCCAAAATAGCCATCGGCTCCTCAATATAAGATAGATCCTTGTCCATCTGGACTGAACTGAAGCCTAACACATGAGACAGATCGCCGTTGTAAGCACGTAATTTTTGACCCGCACATTAGAATTATCTTTAATAGTCTTAGTATTTTTAGAATATTTATTTAAGTTTATTTCTATAGTATTTCACTTTATTATAAGTTTTAATTCAATTTTTAAAGCTCAAAAATTGAAAAATACAAAAATAGTTTCATATAGTTTGCCTTAATTAATTGGAATTAATTTTATATTTAATAGTATATTTTAGATTATTAAGTTTCGCAGTTGTTGGAATTTAAGAGTTGAAGTCCAAAACCTTAGCCCAAAACCCCAAAGTCATCTAAGCCTAACTCCCTAAGCTCATACCCACTCCCAATTTGCTATTAGACCTAACCTAATTCCTAAAGAACAGACCTACCCATCAGAAATTCAGGCTCCCATTCAAGTGAGCATCAGCCATTTTCCCATTCCCCTTTTCTAATCTCATCTTCAAAAAAGAGGGCCTCACCCACTTTATCAATGGCAAGAGCCGCTGACCCCCCTCGGATTTTGACAAAAATGCAATAGCAATTTTCCATCTCCTTTTCAAGCTAATTCCCCCCAATTCCAAAATCTCAGCCAAACAACCTTCAAAATACCATTGTTTCAGTCCAAAACCCAACTCAAAAATCGTCGAAAACAACCTCAAAATCAGCCGGAATTCAGCTTCGTCATTGTGGTTTAGTTCGAGTTTTCTGACAAGCTTCGAGGCTGTCAGAGAGGTGAATTTGAGGTCGTTTGAGGCGCCGAGGTCGTTGGAAAATGTTCCGGTCAAGAGTTGTCTAATTTCCGAGTCGGTTGAAACTTAGGCTCAAATTCAATACAAAGATTTTCCTTAGCAATATTGAAAGAAGTGTACTGCTTTGAGGTTCATTCTTGCCTTCTTCTTTTTCCTTTCGTCTTTTCTTCAAATTTTATTAGCTTATATGTCTATAAGATTTTTATTAGTTGATGTTGAGTTGACAACTTTTTTATAGCTTCTATTTGTTAAATCTTTCAAACACAGACTTCAGTTGTTTACGTAAAACTCATAAATTTGGTTCAAATTGCAGAATATGGTCTCCTGATTCTGTGTTATATGAGATTTGTCATACCCTTTTGTTTGTTACAATTGCTTGGGTGTGAATTACGTTGCCTTAATCCTGTTACTTTTATGTTCTTTCACAATGTGGCATGTTTTAGTATTGTCAATATTTAGCGAAGATTAACTAATATTGTTTTGAGCAATCAACCCGTTAAGTTGTAAATAATTCATAGTAGTTTGCTAATAATTTAAAGAGCTGATTACAACTCCATATCTATAACTCTTGGCCTTACAATAATATCCAATTAGTTTTAGGAAAATAGTTAATTAACATCGTAGCTTTCTTAGGCGCAATTAATAAATAAATCATCGTGAGTATGGAATTCGGGTGTTCATTTCATGTGACCCGATCATAACTTTAAATAATAATAAAATAAACATGTTGTAAGTCATGGGTGCGTTTCACGTGGTGCGATTTACAATGTATACAAAAACAAACGAGTGCGCGATATCGCGACTCGTTTCAAATAAATTCCATAAAACTTAAAAACGGCTAGAAGATAAAATGCACAATAGATTTGAAATGCGTAATAAATCAGATAATTACTGAAATTATTAATAGTTGGGAGACCGTTCTAAAACCACGAAATTCGGGAGTGCCTCACACTTTGTCCCGGGTTAACAAAATTTCTTACCCGATCTTCTGATTTTTGCAGACTTTAAATAGAGTCAAACTTTCTCGATTTGGGATTTAAAATAAACCGGTTACTTGGGACACCATAAATTATTCCAAGTGGAGACTCTGAATTAAATAAATAAGCTCATTTCCATTAATGTCACTTTAATTAGAAAAACTCCATATCCCCACGGAAAAAATAGGTGTGACAGTTATGGCGACTCTTCTGGAGACAAGAACCCAAAATCTTGGTTCAGGGTTCAGAATTCGAGCTTAGAATAGATGTTATAGTTGGCTACTTGTGATTGTCTTATACTACTTGTTTGGGCCTAATGTGCTAAATGTCGCTTTTTACCGCTTTGATATTGTTTCAACTGTATATAAAACTATTACGAAACCCTTGTTCTCTCTAAGTCTTCTAAATATTCTAGGAAGTGCATGCTTATGTTGCTTCTTTTCTGTTAGTGTCGTACCCTAATTTAGAACGAGGATCAGATCATTTACAAAGTCGGATGGCCTTTTGGTTCCCGGTACATTTCCCCCCTCAGCTCGAGTTGTCCGCTCGGGTAAGTCAGGTTTAGAACAATACACCCCGGGGTTCAAACTTAGAATGAAAAACCTCATGCCGGATCCCTAGTAGGTACGTTTGTTTGCATCACGTGTATTTGACTTTGGGGACTCAACACAGGGGTTGAGTTCGTCTAGGACAGGTGTACCCAAATTAAAAGACCATCATGATGCATCTTACGTCCTACTTGCGCATTTTATTTCGGCTTACATGTTGATTAGCTTCTAGAATAGGGAAAGAAAATATATTTAAGAAAATAAAAATAAAAAAGTGAGAGGTAGGTATTTGAAATCTGAAACTCTGCCGAAATTATAAAAGAAAGAGAAAAGAAAATAAGCCGATATTTTCAAAAATTCATTTTCCCTGTTCCAACTGGCCGAACTACGCGGGTCTAATTCTCACCCGATGTGAGATAAGTATGCAAACCTCATCGAATCCGATCCACAATTTTCAAAAAACTCAAAAAATATTTTTCATTACTTCCTTCTTTAGAAAATCTTTCTTTTAGACCCTAATTTTTACAAAAAGAAAAATATTTTCATTTACTTTCTTCTCAAAATCCAAAAATATTTTCATTCTTCTTTCGAAAATTAAAAAAAAAATTCAAGATTCAAAAATATTTTCTTTTTTTCTTTAGAAGTACTTCTTCCATAAATTCAAAATAAAAGTCCAAAAATCCAAAAATATTTTCTTTCTTCTTTAGAAATTTTTTTCGAAAAAAAGAAAGTCAAAATTTAAGAAATAAAAAAATATATTTTTCTTTCTTCTTTAGAAGTCTTTCTTTTCAAAATTCTTTAAAAATCGAAATCCAAAAATATTTTCTTTCTTTCGAAAATTTAAAAAAAAAATTAAAATCCAAAAAAAGAGTTAGTTTATTTATTTTATTCCCGATCTACCCAAACTACGCAAGATCTTATTTATGTCTCCAAATGATATGTAGATAACCTACATAGGGTTGAGTAGAATCTTTGAAATTAAAAAAAAACAAGAGGAAAAAGAGAAAGAAAAAAAAAAGATGAAGTTATGGGGTGTGAGAAATGAGAGGAAAGGAAAGAGTGATAATCAAAAAGAAAAAGAGAGGAAAGAAAATGAGCAAATCAAGGAGCGCAACAGAGGAAATGAAGAAGAAAAGGGCAAGAGAAATAAAAATTGAGATGATGCCAAGTTGACGTTCGCACCCTCGAAGTCATTGTAGAACCAATAATTGTGACTAGGTGCATTTCACATAATGTGAGATTATCTTATGTTAAATGCCCTAACGCTAACGTGATGACTTTATTTTGTTCCTCTTTGTTATGTTCATTATAATAGAAGGGTGTTTGGTTTGTAGTTCTTAAACTAGTAACTCATCCATACAACATAAAGCTGAATGGAAATGGCAGGTGACAACGGAATTGAGTTGGTTGATACTGGTACCCAAAAATAAATTGGTTGAACAAGACACTGGGTTGGTTGAAGAGATAAGGATGCTAAGACAACACATGAAGGACATGTATCAGGCTTGGATGACTGGAAAGGAACCACCCCCGCCACCACCTAGTTTCTTGGATGCTACCCTTACCTAAGCTCCGGTCATAGTGTCAGATGATCCACCATATTCTCCAGATTTTCTCGCTTATCATAGCTTTCCTTACCTCCCTAGTAACTCCATCATTCGTCCTCCAACTACATTTCTCAAAAATTGCCCTCATATCATATCCACTATGCCTACTATCACAACTTCTCAACAACCTTTCTTTCATAGATCCAATAGTGAACACCAGTTCAAACCTCTTGATACCCAGTACTACTCCTCAGAGTTGGCCCACCAGGTCCCAGAATCATATAATCCTAGATCTCAAAATGAGCCTCATATTGATAATGAAAACTTCATAAGGAAAGAAGAGCGATATGAGATATCCAGAAAGCTGAAAGGTATAGAACAATCCTTAAAGAACATGCAAGGGATAGGAAATAACTTGTCTTACAATGACTTGTGTATGTTTCCGGATATTCATCTGTCTGTGGGGTCTAAAATGCCAAAGTTTAACTTGTATGATGGGCGTGGAGATCCAGTAGCCCATCTAAGGGGTTATTGTAGTGAAATGAGAAGTGTCGGCGGGAAAGATAAGTTTTTTATGGCGTATTTTAGTGAGAGCTTAAGTTGGGAAGCCTTGGATTGGTATACTTGTCAAGATGTCAGTTAGTGGCATGCATGGGGTGACATGGTTTGTTCAACACTTTCAGTATAATGTAGACATTATCCCAGAACTCTCTTCCCTATCTCAGATGGAAAAGAAACCCGAGGAAAGTTTTAGGGAGTTTGGGCTCAGATGGGAGAAAAAAGTTGCTCGGGCCAGTCCTCCGATTGATAGAAAAGATTTGCTGAGCCCCGCCAATAATAGGATCCAGTGGGCATTCCTGCTTAATGCTTTCAGACTCAATACTGACCCCATGAATATCCTCGTACTACAAATAATCGTCCCCAATGCTACTTTCCTCCACAAAATCCCCAAAGTCATACCTCACCTTCCAAGTACTCTATCCACAATGCACCCCCATATGCTCCACACCCATGAGACCTGCAACGACTTACATCTCCTCCACAAATGTCTTATCCACCTCTACAAGCATATCAACCACTTACCCGCAAGATGTTCCAACCAAGGCCGGAGTACAAAATGAGAAGGCAGTAGCAAAGAGAAAAGTCTTTCACTCCTATTGGAGAATCATATGCCAATCTATTCCAAACGCTGAGGCAGTTGGACATGTTGAAGCCGATTCAGATAAAAATTCTGAACCCCCTTCCAAAGAAATTTGATTATTCTCAAAGGTGTGCATATTGCTCTAATGCCCCGTGGCACAGCATAGAAAAGTGTTGGCATCTGAAAAGAGCAGTCCAGAAGTTTATTGATGCAGGTGACATTACCGTACAAAATCCAAATGCAGCTGATACTAGCCAAGTCTAGTGCATGTTCATAATGAGACGCATATGGCGGGCATGATTTGTGTTGAAAAGGAATATGATAACTCTTCTGAGCTCCTTTGGGGGGCCACTTGTCTCAAATTTTTCAGTGCATTTGGTCTCGGTTCCAGAAGTTGATCTTAAGAACGAGTCGGCAAAAGGAACCCAAAAGCTATTTGCTAAGGTCAATGTAATTGAGATTGGTAATGGTCTTGGTAATATTGATGTGGAACTCAGTGGCTAAGATGTCGAGCTTGGTAATTGGAAAGACACTCCTTTCTAGCTTAGCTGGGGAGGAGTCCTGGTGGTTTTTTTTATTGTCATTTTTGTTGTCTGGTTTTTTAGGGTCGTAATCCGGATATTGTCTTGTGACTCAAACCCTTCTATCCTTTTATTTTGCGTAGTTGGTTTAGTCGTAGTAAATCGTCTAATGTTATCTAGATTTGTTCCAGGGTTGTAACCCCAGTTTATTTTGCTTGTTTTGTTGTTCAAACTCTTTCACTGTCTGTCTAATACAATTTCTTGTTTTCTGTTATTTCTAGTCAGTTTTTGTTTAGTTCTCTTTTCCTTTTATAGTTCTTTTCATGCTTACTCTATTGACATGCCATGCACGCGTAATTCTCAGTCTGGTCTTAAAAATTAGTCTAATCATGAAGCAATGAAATAATTTTGAAGATGATAGGGACATTTGAGGGAAATAAGTTCAAATTTGGACATTTTGAGATCATTTAAAGCCCAACTGTGTGAAACTGGGGCAGATAATTTGGGAAGTTAATAGGATAACAAGAATTTGTTATAGGAGAGTGCATCCCGGACAATTTGAATCGAGCAACTTTGAGTTCAAGTGCATCGCAAGTTACAAGATAAAACCAGGAGAGTTTGCTCCAAACTGACAGAGGATTTCCATTGTGAAGAAGAAATCACCCAACAAGAGCTCTGTACTTGAAAGAGCACTAAAGAAAGGGTAGAAGGCGTATCTAAGATATCAATGAAGCTGCAAAACAAACATCGTGCATGATCTTCATTTTTCATCCTCAGACTGCATGTGTTGTAGTTGGCGTTTTCAGAGATTGGGAGGCTCTCTTTCAGCTATCCAAACACTTTATACCCTTTGGTACCCTTTTTGAGCCTGTGCTATTTTTTTGACCTCCCCTCTTTTGGAATCAAGTTAGATTCATTAAAAAAAATCAAAAAAATCATGCCTCCATAAGGTTTGTTTTAGAATGTTAACTCTGAAAGGGAAAAGAAAAAAGAGAAAAAAAAGTGAGAAGAAGAAAATGAAAAAATAGCAATAACAAAAAGCATTCTTTTGAACTACGTTCGATCTGATTCTTGTGTCAACAAGATACGTAGGCAGACTTAAGGTTCGGTCACACCAAGTCAAAAATTCTAAAGTTCCTCACCTCAAAAGAAACTAGGGCAGAAGTTTTGATTTCTATAAGAGATGGTTCCAAAAGTTGTAAAGTTACACCCCTTTTTGTCTTATGTTTGAATTTGAGCCTTCATGCCTTCTTTCTTCCAAACCCTGTCCAAAATTCATGTTACCGTCCAAAAAGACCTCCCAGATAATCTTTGAGAGTGTCGAGTTAGACATGCCAGGAGCAGATGATATTTCTATCATGATTAATGCCTTGTCATCTGCAGAATCAGAGGAAATAAGAGGAAAAGAACAAAATGAGAGAGTCTTATCGGTGAAAACTTTCACAAGAACCATAAGGTGATGGTAAGTTGAGAGAAAGAACAAAATGAGAGAGGCTTGATGGTGAAAACTCGTCGGGACACTACAAGTCGATTGAGGTTCGTGACTTCACAGAGAAATTGGATCAATGAAAGCCCAATTTATGAAGTATGAAGACATGACATGAACTGAAAATGTGATTGGTTGGACAGATCGGGACGTTTAATCCAAAATGCATGTCATGATCAGTAGATCTGGCCTTCAAATCATATTAGTTTCTACTTTGTTCTTTTTCCCGGAATTTTTTTTTTCTTGTTAGATACCATCTCTTCTCATTTTTCTCCTTACTTTATTCCTCTTGTTTTGTTTGAGTCCCTTTTGAGTCTATTTTTGTTGAAACAAGTGAGAAATGACTTCATACTCTGTTACTAACTTTTTAATCAGACAAAGCAGAGCCTGGCAAGCACATCAAGCATAAGACATGGGAGAATAGTGTGTGCACTGAGTTGGTGGTGATATATGTTCTTTGGGATTGATGTAAAATGCAAAGATTTGATGAATGTTAGAATACAAGTTCAATGCATCGGGCATAAGGTATTGGCCTTGAACAAATCAGGAATATTTCTTATGATAAGGGTTGTCCGGAAAAGTGGTTGGCCGATATCAAGAACAATATTCCAAGTTGAAGCTCAAGTTGATCATGACAAGTGCAAGAGAAGTCTCCCTCGAAGTCAAAGCCACAAACTAATCACCATGTTTAAAACTCACAAGTTTTCTTTGTCTAAAACAAGGATGAAGGCTATGTTCATATCAAAGTGAGGAAGCTTGAATTTTTCAGGTGTAATGCCATAGTTCTGCTAAGAAAAGGCTATTGAGAAGATCATACCTCCTAGGCATTTTCCCTAGTTGAGAAGAACCATATATCCTAGGCATATCCTAGTTGAGAGGAATCTTTAGCTTTCTTTGAGTTCAGGAGTCCCGCCTGGAGAATAGGATCAGTTTTATCTTTAGTCAAGCTTAGTTTATAGTTTTCCACAAGCACTGTCTTCCAAGTTGAAATTGAGATTTCACCCCTAGGAGATGCACTTCCTAGTTTGGTTCATTCAAGTTTCACACCTAGGAGACGTACTTCCCAGTCTGGCTCATTTAAGTTCATCCCTAGGAGAAGCACTTCCTAGATTGAGTCATTGAAATTTCACCCCTAGGAGATGCACTTCCTAGTCTGGGTCTTTCAGGTTATACTTTAGGATACGCACTTCGTAAATTGAGATTTCACCCCTAGCAGACGCACTTCCTAGTTTGGTTCATTCAAGTTTTACCCATAGGAGACGCACTTCCTAGTTTGGTTCATTCAAGTTTCACTCCTAGGATACGCACTTCCTAGTTTGGTTCATTCAAGTTTCACCCCTAGGAGACACACTTCCTGGTTTAGGTCATTTAAGTTCATCCCTAGGAGATGCACTTCCTAGATTGAGTCATTGAAGTTTCACCCCTAGGAGACGCACTTCCTAGTTTGGGAATTTCAGGTTATACTTTTAGGAGACGCACTTCCTAAATTGAGATTTCACCCATAAGAGACGCACTTCCTAGTTTGGTTCATTCAAGTTTCACCCCTAGGAGACGCACTTCCTAGTTTGGGTCATTTAAGTTCATCCCTAGGAGACGCACTTCCTAGATTTTCATTGAAGTTTCACCCCTAGGAGATGCACTCCCTAGTTTGGGACTTTCAGGTTATACTTTTAGGAGACGCACTTCCTAAATTGAGATTTCACCCATAAGAGACGCACTTCCTAGTCTGGTTCATTCAAGTTTCACCCCTAGGAGACGCACTTCCTAGTTTGGGTCATTTAAGTTCATCCCTAGGAGACGCACTTCCTAGATTTTCATTGAAGTTTCACCCCTAGGAGATGCACTTCCTAGTTTGGGACTTTCAGGTTATACTTTTAGGAGACGCACTTCCTAAATTGAGATTTCACCCCCAGGAGACGCACTTCATAGTTTGGTTCATTCAAGTTTCACCCGGAGGAGACGCACTTCCTAGTCTGGGTCTTTCAAGTTATATTTTTATTTTAGGAGACGCAGTTCCTAGTTTGGTCATTTTAAGTTCATCTAGGTGACGCACTTCCTAGTTTGAGTCATTCTTGTTTATATTTTTTTTAGGAGATGCACTTCCTAGTCATGGTTTGTTAGTTTAACTCTTAGGAAACGCACTTCCTAGTATAAGTTTGTAAGTTTTACTCATAAGAGATGCACATCCTAATCGAGTCTTTAATTTTACTCTCCTCATTGCATCCTTCATCAATAGCATAGGTGATTTATAGTTCTTCTAACAACTCACAAATCTTCCTAGTGCAAACTGGGGCAGAAAAGTTTCTTTTGTTTTGTTTGTTTTGCTGTAGTAGCAGGCGCCCATCTGGAGAACGAGGGAAGTCATTTCAGAATTTATTTAAGAGTCATTTTAAGTTTTAGGTCAGTAGGAGGTGCCCACCTGGAGAATGAGGGAATTTATTTCAAGTTTCAAGTCAATAGCGGACGCCCACCTAGAGAATAAGGGAATTCATTTCAAGTTCAAGTCAGAGATAGCAGGATCCCCCCTGAAGAATAGGGGAAACCTCCAGTCCTATTGTCAATTCAAGGCAAAAGTAGCAGAAGCTCGCCTCAAGAATGCGAGTCGACAGTTCGAGATAAAAAAAAAAGAAGTCTCAATCCAAAATAGAGAGTTGAAGAAGAATGAACTAGCACCTGCAACTAGCAAGCATCAAGGTTCAAATCAGAAGTCTTCTTGAAGAACAATTCAAGACTCAAGATCAAGCTTTAGAAGACTTATAGATAGGAATATTGTAACTCATAGCTGATAGGCTTGTTTAGTTCTTTTAGATTTTGATTTTGATGTAATAACAGGATTGCGGAACGGAACCTCGACGGAACGGTACTTCACTCGACTCTCTCATCCTCTCCACATATTCCATCACTTGGTTCGCCTCTGAACTATACAGGGCATGATTCCTTTATAGCGAAGGATATGTAGACAGCTCAGATATCAGGGCTCGGTCACAATCTTTTTATCCATCTTTATTTTCTTTTGAATAAGTGCCGGGTCAGAGTCAATTACATTGCTTACTTAATTCTTTGCTCAAAAACACTTTGTATTTCCAAGCAAAGAGGAGCAGTTGTAAGCACGTAATTTTTTACCCGCACATTGAAATTATCTTTAATAGTCTTAGTATTTTTAGAATATTTAGTTTATTTCAATAGGATTTCACTTTATTATTAATTTTAATTCTACATTTAAAGCTCAAAAATTAAAAAAATACAAAAATAGTTTCATATAGTTTGCCTTAAATTAATTGGAATTAATTTTATATTTAATAGAATATTTTAGATTATTAGGTTTCGTAGTTGTTGAACATTAAGAGTTGAAGTCCAAAACCTTAGCCTAAAACCCCAAAGCCATCTGAGCCCAACTCCCTAAGCCATACCCATTCCCCATTTGATATTAGACCTAACCTAATTCCTAAATAACATACCTACCCATCAGAAATTCAGGCTCTCATTCAAGTGAGTGAATCCATTTTCCCATTCCCCTTTTCTAATCTCATCTTCCAAAAAGAAGGCCTCACCCACTTTATCAATGGCAAGAGNCCACCAATCACCCTCTGATTTTGACAAAAGGCAATAGCAATTTTCAATCTCCTTTTCAAGTTAATTCCCCCCAATTCCAAAATCCCAGCCAAACAACCTTCAAAATACCACTGTTTCAGTCCAAATCCCAGCTCAAAAATAGCCGAAAACAACCTCAAAATTAGTCAGAGTTCATCTTCATCATTGTGGCTTAGTTCGAGTATTTCGGCGAACTTCGAGGCTGCCGGAGAGGTGGTTCTGAGGTCGTTTGAGGCGCCGAGGTCGTTGGAAAATGTTTCGGGCAAGAGTTGTCTAATTTCTGAGTCGGTTGTAACTTAGGCTCAAATTCAATACAAAGATTTGCCTTAGCAATATTGAAGGAAGTTTACTTCTTTGAGGTTCATTCTTGCCTTCTTCCTTTTCTTTTCTTATTTTCTTCAAATTTTATTAACTTATATGTCTATAAGATTTTTATTAGTTGATGTTGAGTTGACAACTTTTTTATAGCTTCTGTTTGTTAAATCTTTCAAACATAGACTTCAGTTGTTTACGTAAAACTCATAAATTTGGTTCAAATTGCAGAATATGGTCTCTTGATTCTGTGTTATATGAGATTTGTCATACCCTTTTGTTTGTTACAATTGCTTGGGTGTGAATTACGTTGCCTTAATCCTGTTACTTTTATGTTCTTTCACATTGTGGCATGTTTTAGTATTGACAATATTCAGTGAAGATTAATTAATATTGTTTTGAGCAATCAACCCGTTAAGTTGTAAATAATTTATAGTAGTTTGCTAACAATTTAAAGAGACGATTACAACTCCATATCTATAACTCTTGGCCTTACAATAATATCCAATTAGTTTTAGGAAAATAGTTAATGAACATCGTAGCTTGATTAGGCGCGATTAATAAATAAATCATTGTGACTATGGGTACGGTTCCCGTGATATGGTCACGGTACGTAAATCCTAATTCAGGTGTACATTTCATGTGACCCAACCATAACTTCGAATAATAATAAAATAAATATGTTGTAAGTCGTGGGTGAGTTTCACGTAGCGCGATTCACAATGTGTGCAAAAATAAACGAGTGCGCAACATTGCGACTCGTTTCAAATAAATTCCATAAATATTAAAAACGGTTAGAAGATAAAATGCACAATAGGTTTGAAATGCGTAATAAATCAGATAATTTGGACAATTACTAATAGTTGAGTGACCGTGCTAAAACCACAAAATTCGGGAGCGCCTCACACCTTCTCCCGGGTTAACAAAATTCCTTACCCGATCTTCTGATTTTCGCAAACTTTAAACAAAGTCAAACTTTTTTACCACCTGCAAAAAGAGCTAAATGATTTAGTGCAGGGGTCAAACGACATAGTAGGTTACTTCAGAAAGATAAAAAGGTTATGGGATGAGCTTGATGCTCTCAACACAAATGTTTATATTCATGTTCCTGCAACTGTGATGGGAAGGCAAAAATGAACAAGTCACTTCAAAATGATTCAATTTCTCATGGGTTTAAATGATAGATGTTGTTGTCAAGAGTAGCATACTTATGATAACACCTTTGCCAACTTTTATTCATGCATACTCACTATTGATCCAGGATGAAAAGGAAAGGAAGTATTTGTAAGCTCACAATTCCCTGGGGATTCTTCTTTTTCCTTAGCTGCAAATCAGAACACTTTAGGTCAGAAAAGTGAAAACTATGAACTCAAGGGAAAAAAAGAACAATGTGATGTATTCTCACTGTAAGAAAGCAAGGTATTCAATGGACAAATGCTATAGGATAATAGGATTTCTAGCTGACTTAAAGTTTACTAAACCCAAGAGGTTTAAAGGAAATGCAAGGAGTAATGCAGTTTTTTCTACTGAGGGGGAACAAGGATAGGTTTATGACATTTGAGGATGGACATCCAACTCGTCAGTTGACTCAATATCAATGTACACATCTTATCCATCTTCTTCAATAATCTAAGATGAACCAGATTGTACCCTTAGGATCTGAGGTTGCAGAAAATGATATGAATTGTGCTGGTAACACCTTGAACAAATCATTTCGCACACTAATTTTTTTCAATAAAAAAACTTGGATATTGGATTCAGGGGAAACAGAACACATGTTTTATGATTCAAAGGCTTTCTTAGATTTGAGTCCTCTTCCTAATCCTATCTTTGTTAATCTTCCTAATTCAGTAAAGGTAGCACATGCTGGTACTGTTAATATTCACCCTGAAATTACTTTAAAAAATGTTCTATTGGTTCCTTCTTTCAAGTCTAATCTAATTTCAGTCCATAAGTTATGCAAACAACTAACTTATCTTCTAATTTTCTCCTCAACTGGATGTTTCTTGCAGGGCCCTTCAATGAAGAGGCCTCTGGAGTTTGGTGAAGTTAGATCAGGGCTTTATCTTCTAGAGTCACTTTTTCAACCTTCCAAGAAATTTTTTTTACAAAAAATGCAGTTTCTTTGTCTGGTCAGAAGAAAGCTAGTTGTTTTTCAATTTGTAGTTCTGTTTCTATTCCTGTAAAGAACAGTTCTGATGTAAGGCTATGGCACCTTAGATTGGTCCATATGCCATTTGCAGCAACGAAAAATATTTGTTCAAGTCCATTTAGTCCTTTTCATTTTAATTCCTCTTGCAATATTTGTCCATTAGCAAGACAATCAAAGCTGCCTTTTCTTTCCAATGAAGTCGAATCTAAGAATGTCCTAAAATTAATACACATTGATACTTGAGGACCATACAAGATTGCTACATATGATGGATATAAGTATTTCTTAACTATCGTTGATGATTATAGTAGGGGAACCTGGACTTACCTTCTAAAGACTAAAAGTAATGCGTTTTTTGTTCTAAAATGTTTTCTGAGTATGGAGGAAAGGCAATTCAATGTGAAGGTAAAGATTCTGATATCATATAATGCTCTAGAGTTGGGAAGCAATAAAGATTCATCTTATTTCTTTGTTTCACAATGAATAATTCATCAAACCTCATGTGTTCATACTCCACAATAAAATGGAGTTGTGGAGAGAAAATATATGCATCTCTTGGATTTTAGCAGAGCTCTATTGCATCAATCTAGGGTACCCATAAGATATTAGAGAGAATGTCTTCTTACATCTACTTTCTTGATTAATAGATATCCATGCAGAGTTTTAAGGAACAAAACACCTTATGAGTTCTTATTTGGGCATGCACCCTCTTATTCTTTCCTAAGAAGTTTTGATTGTTTATGTTATGCCAACACAAGTGCAAATAACAGAGAGAAGTTTGACCCTAGAGAAAGTGCTTCTGTGTTGAAGGGTTATACTTATGGAAAGAAAGAATACAAGTTGCAGACTTACAAAGAAAGAAAATGTTTGTTTCAGGGGATGTGAAATTTCATGAAAATATCTATCCTTTCTCTGCTTATTCTGCTGATCCTAATCAGTTTTCTTCAACTCCTATTTTCAGTCCAAGTGATTCACAAGATGTGACTGAACCCCCTAAATTTGACAAAATTATTGATTCACAACCAAGTGTGTCGCCTCAAAGACAGTCTAGTCCTATTTCCAGGCGAAGAAATTCACGAAACAACTCATCAGCCTTGCCTGATTCTCCTATTTTCTCTGATGACTCATAACCTTTACCTGCATCTCCTTTTTTTTTTTCTGATCCTGTCACAACAACAGATTTAAGAAGATAAGAAAGGACTCACAACAAGCCAACATATTTGAATATGTCTATAATATTGTTTTACTCACTGACCTTACTAATTCTTGTTTTACTAAACTAGTCTAACACCTCAACATATTCGTTTGCAAATCTATCCACTACAAACTAACAAGTCTTTAATTCAATTTCTACTACTGAGCCTAACTCTTTTTCACAAGACATTTTGCACCCAGGATAGCAGCAGGCTATGGAATCAAAACTTTAAGCTTTGTACGACAATCAAACTTGGTATGTAGTTCAAATGCCACAAGGAAGAAAGTCACTTCCTTGTAAGTGGGTGTATAAGGTTAAGCATAATTGAGATGGCAACATAGAAGATTGAAGGCAAGGTTGGTTATAAGAGGAGATATTCAAAGAGAGGGAATCGATTACAATGAAACCTTCTCCCCATAGTTAAAATGACTACAATCAGGTATATACTGACAATGGCAGTTAAGAAAGGATGGCAAATTTCACAACTAGATGTGAACAATGCCTTTTTGCATGGTGAACTACAGGAAGAGGTTTACATAAAATTTCCCGAAAGAATGCCTTCATCTGGTCCAAATCATTTTTGCAACCTCAAAAAATCTCTATTTATGGGATTCGACACGCATTACGACAACGGTATGCAAGGTTAGCTGCAACCTTAAACTTTAAGGGTTTCAGTTCTTCTGTGAATAATTATTCCCTTTTCTTTAAGAAGTCAGGAGACCTAATTTCTATTGTGGCAGTATATCTAGATGACATTGTTCTAACAGAAAACAATCCAGAAGAGTTATCTCAATTAAAAGTCTTTTCAAATTCAGAGCTCAAGATCAAAGAGCTAGGTAACTTGCATTACTTTCTGGGAATGGAAATACTTAGAGTACAACATGGAATGATAGTGAGCCAAATGAAATTTACTTTGGAACTCTTTAGCGAGTTCAATTGTGATCATTTGCCTTTGGTTTCCTCGCTCCTTAATCCTTCTTGCAAATTAAGTGCATAATTTAGAGATTTACTGGCCGATCCCACTTCATATCACTGATTACTTGGAAAGTTGAATTATTTAACTCACACTAGGCCAGATCTCTCTTTTGCGGTGCATCATCTGAGTCAATACATGCAACAACCAAAAAATACTCATTACTCTGCTGCCTTGATAGTAGTCAGATATCTACATTCAAACCCAAGTCAATGCCTCTTTTTCTCAGCAGCTCCCTCTCTGTCTTTGTTTGCTTTTTGCGATGACGATTGGGGGTCTTGTGCGGACTCTCGTCGTTCAATCAGTGGTTATTTTATCAGTCTAGGTGGATCTCCAATTTCATGAAAATCCAAGAAGCAAGCATCTGTATCGCTCTCCTCAGCTGAGGCAGAGTATCGTTCTATGAGAAGAGTGGTAGCAGAGATAACGTGGTTAACCTGTTTTCTCACCGATCTGAATGCTTCTCCTTCACTTCCGGTTACGATTCATTCCGACAGTCAGGCCGCTATACATATAGCTCGGAGTCTGGTGTTTCACGAGCGAACCAAGCATGTAGAGTTAGATTGCCACTTCATTCGGCAACAATTCCTTTCTGGGTTGATTTCCCTTTCGTTCGTACCGTCTTCCTTTCAATTGGCAGATCTCTTCACAAAGCTCTTATCATGACCAAAGCACCATTAAATCCTCGGCAAGTTGGGGGTGGCTTCTCTCCCCTCCAACTTGAAGGGAGGTGTTGGAACTGAAAAATCGATACACAAAGTGTTGAATTTGGGAGGACACACACTAGAGGAAAAGAGACGAAAAAAGAGAAAGTTCTCGATTGTAACTATGTTCTGACAATTGGGAAAGTACAATCTTACGGTCAATCCATCCTAGGATGTGTCGAGCAGGTTGGGCCGTTAGAACAGTTTATGATGGATTAAATAAGCGTTGTCCGATCAATTTATGGGATTCAAAGAGCAAGCCACGTGGACAAATCAAGACCATCATATTGGAAACCTGATGGATTCAATCGCGCCCGTCTAGCTGGGATACAATAGCCACAGAGAAATTTGATATTGTACATAAAATAGTACATGAGCTATAAATAATACATTAATTGGGTATATATAATTAATTTGGAAGTTAATATAGGACCAATCAAATAGGAGACACATGTATTAGCTTTTACATTTTTCGTTGTTGCAAATACATGTATATATACACTGTTCATCGATGAGAAACACACACAGAAAATTCCTCAATATTTCATTCTATTCTTTCCTAGCATGTTTCGACATGCCATTCATGAGACAGCTGAAAGTTGGTCCTCATCTACTTGAGACCAGATATTAATGAATGTCTTTAGAAAATAGAGGCAAAAGCAGCTGTACCTCTTTGATGAAAGAGCTGGCAATTTAGTAATACGTGCGTGAAGCAGTTGACTTGTATTAACAGTGTAGATTTATAGTGCAACAAGAATATCAAGCACTTGCAATAAACTAACTGCTAGGGGTACTACATATTTTTGTCCTTGAAGCTCAAGTATGACTGACTGGCATTGTCGGATCTAGGTGCGGAAGGGATTAATCCGAACTCCCTTCACTGAGAAATTACATTGTGTACACGAGGGAAGAAAAGTTATGTATATATATAAGACGTTTAATCCCCTTGATTTCTCCGCTTATTTAATTTTTTATTTTTTTGAAATATCTTGGTTCCGTCACTTCTGACCAGTGAGTGCGTACATTTGCTGCATTTGTGCTCAAGTATTATTATCCGTATTTGAAAATATTGAACTTCATATAGTTGCGAACACTGGTTTGAGCATCAATATCAGTAATTAAAATACTGGTGAATTATTAAAATAATTATTTGAGAAATATTTTAAGTGAAACACTAGTTCTCACTCACAACTCTTCTACTTTCACTAACTTTTTATTTAGCAAAAGTTCATCTCAAAACACAAATTCAGATTTTCAATAATTTCTTTTTTCCCCCGACTTCATATCCAAATATTTGCCCAAACACCTGATCAGCATGAACAAGAACTTTGGAGATGATTGGTAGAAGAATCCAAAAGTGGGACTTAATAACAAAATATCTCCTTATTCTATGGCCATGCCACCCTCCTCAAGGGTTACATAAACAACAATGTATGACTTATATACCATATTTTATGGTATCTTAGTGCAATTAACGTCGAAGTCAATTAAGTTTTCGCTCAGAATATTTAATATATATATTATAAATTTCTGGCAAAGAATGGTCAGCGAATTATTCTTAGCTGGTTAGAGCTCCACCTTCAAGTCCAATATCAGTGGCGGACTCAGAATTTTATGCAAGCGGGTTCAATCTTAGAAGTACATAACTTTAATCGTATAATAATAGTTGTCAAGTGAGTTCAAATAAAATATTTATACAAAATTTACGTTGTTTTAATCGTAATTTATACATATACGCAATATTATTTTTTGGTGTACTCTGCCACTGTCCAATATATTGTGAGTATTTATTTTGTTGTTGTAACAGTGATTACTGTTATTGTTTTTAAAATACTTTTTTAGTTTTTGTGGTCTAATCACAAAAATGGCAAGGTTAAACTGTTTAACGCTAATTTTGTGGGGCATCTGTATCCGTATCCGTTTTTTGTGTCACGTTTTAACTTATACCCGCGTTGTAAAAAAATTACAAGTGTACCTGCTTTTTCGCATAACTTCAGTATACGAAGTTGAAGTAGCAAAGGCAATCACGCAAAACTTCCGCATTCTAGTAGACGGGCCTGAAGTAGCTTGCGTAGTTTTTGTCTTTGTAACTGGGGAATTTCAGCTCTAGAGCTGAAGTTCTTGTCTTTGTAACTGGGGAAAGTTTTTGTCTTTGTAACTGGGGAACTTCAGCTTTAGAACTGAAGTTTTTGTTTTGTAACTCGGGAAGTAACTGAGTTTTTGTTTTATAACTCGCGAACTTCAGCTCTAGAGTTGAAGTTTTTGTCTTTATAACTTGAGCTGAAGTTTTCGTTTGTAACTGGCGAACTTCAGCTCAGCGAGGAAAAGGGGGCTGTAGTTATTTAAAAAGTGGGTACGAGTTAAAAGTTTTTAAAAAAATGGGTTTAGGTTAAATTGGGACGACCAAATAGGGTGCCCCGTGCAATTTTGTCGACATCTCCTCGTTCTTTTTCAAATGTTTTATTATCGCGACGGTGACTGATTTGAAGAGTAGCTTTTTTTTTAAAAAAGGATAACAGTTTTTTTTTTTGATTTTTCATCCGGTGTCTGATGCTCGCATTGGGGCCGCGTAGGGTCCTATACGAGGAAAGCACTTCCTACCAAGAATTTTGTCATACTCAAGGCTCGAACTCGAGACCTCTTGTTAAGAGAAATGCAATCTCATCCACTGCACCACATTCTTTGATGGTAAAAGATAACAATTAAAAAGAAAGTATAGATGTATTTCAAGTTTAAATAAAATATTAGTAGAACCTAACGTCTTTAAACGTTAATTTTGTCAAATGTGCATTGAATTAGCTTCTTTTGCAAAAAGAAACGTAAAATTTACTCTCTGAAATATGAAAATGATGGGAACATTTATAGTTTCTTTTTCGATTTTCAAATAATTCCAAAGATACCTACTTTTTCTTTTTCTTTCCTCTTGTCTTTTTTCGGGCTTCAACTTTAGCTTGTCCTTTACTCAATTGTAACTTTTCTTTGTCTGATAACTTTATTCTTGGAGCTGTAAAATCCAACATCAAAAAATAAACGGAAAAAGCCTAAAAATATCATGCAATTTTTAAAAATAGTCTATTTATATCATTCGTTAAAAAATTACTATTTTCATACTACTGTCATTACACAATTAGCCCATCTATGCTATTATTAAACTAACGACTCAAAAAAAAAAAATTATAACACTAGCATTTCCACGTGTCCTGTCATCATTGGTCCGAATTAACCCATGCCCCACTTAATTTTAACCTTGATTAAGTCCATCTACCCAAATCCCACCGATTAAAACTCAACCCAAACCAAAGCTAACCCTTCCAAATCCCCCTCTTCAGTCATCTTCCCCAAATCAAAAATCCCTAAAACCTCCATTAAATTAAATTTCTGCCTTTTCCGTTCTGAAATTGTAATGCTAGCTCTCTAGCGTATCATTCTACATCTCCCCGAAAGTAATTTTTTATTCTTAAAGAGTTCAAAATCGAATTTTGAAGCCACATTCGACAATATCCTTGCTTCCATTTGAAAACCTAGTAAGACTAAAGAGGAATTTTTGATTTGGGGAAAATGACCGGAGAGGAGGATGTAGAAGGGTTAGCTTTGGTTTGGATTGAGTTAATTATTTGGATAAGTTTTAACCGGGTGGGTTTTGGGTAAATCGACCTAACCGAGGTTAAAATAAAGTGGGGCGTGGGTTAATTCGGACCAATGACGACAGGACACGCGGAAATTTTAGTGTTATAAAATTTTAAAAAAAAATTCTTAGTCGTTAGTTTAATAATGGCATAGACGGGCCAATTGTGTAACGACAGTAGCATGGAAATAGTAATTTTTTAACGGAAGGCATGGATAAACCATTTCTGAAAGTTGAATGATATTTTTAGGCATTTTCCGAAAAATAAATATACAAACAAAACTAGTACATAGGGGTTAAATGATAAGAATGAGCTTTCTAGAAATATTCTTAGTACCAATTACCTTAAATTGTAAGAAATATTTCTCAAAAAGATTAATTTTCATGAAAAATGAAAAAATTACTTCAAAAAAGATTCCTTTATAAATAGCAACCTTTGCTCCTACTCTCCATCAACACTTAGATATTTATCATTTAACTTTATTTTCTAAGATCTATTATTAACCTTTTAGTGCTCCAAAATATGACAAAAATATTATTCTCATGCTTTGCAATCTTCTCCTTTTATTTATATCCAAAAGACTTAAAACATATAAGACGATCTAAATGATTTCTTAAAATGAAAGAGACTTTCATTAATAGAAGGGACAAATATACCATTTACTTTCGGATACTCTCTATATTTAATCTTCTTTATATTATCCGATCAAATTTATCTCTACCGTTATATTATCCGGTCAAATTTATCCCTACAATCAGTAAACTTTTAAAAATTACCCCTAAGTCGGTCAAGTGACCTAGAATCTCCCAAATTATTATAATTAAGTCATTTATTTTTCTTATTGATCTATTATTTTCGAAATAATTGGCATTTACCTGCTTTCTTAATTGGAGAAAAATAAGAGAAAGAAATATTAAATCAATACAACGATTAGTAAACAAAGTGTGGTAAATTGAAGAATCTAAATTAGGTGGCTTGTCTGAATTCCAAAAGTATTTACAACACCCCAACTTTAATGAATTTGTTGCACCAAAGGTATGGAGACTTTGCAAGTATTAGTGATAGAATTTGAAGTTTCTTGAAAATTTTATATTGTCGAATTCAACTTTGCTTTAATCAAATCCCTATACATAATGCACTCTTAAGTTAGTCGATCGAACTCTATATTAACCAGACAATAACAATATATATTCGAATATACATGTACATACATGATGATCAGCTGCATATAATGCACAATAAATAGATCCACTAAATATTACAATGTATATATAGTTAAAAAATATATATAAAATTTAAATTCCAAACTCATTATCACAAGAAGAACAACAAGTGATTCAAATTATATGATTTAAATCTTCAATAATATTATTGTTTATCACTAATGATTATGATGAAATTGTTCCTTCACCATTAATTATATGTATTGAGTTTGAGATAATTTTTTTTTTTGTGCAATCAAATATTTCTATAATAACTTTATTTATATTAATAAATTTTAACTGTTATAGAGAATATTATAACATATTAATCGATTTCAAAAACAATTTGATTTTTAAAATAACTGATTTGTTTATAAAGATAATATTATAAAGAGGTCCGACTATATACACCTGCTTGACGGGAAATAATCTAGCAGGTACCAGATGGGAAACCCCCCAAAAAATATTATCCTTCAAACTCATTATATTTTAGGCAAAAAAAAAAAGGGGGAAAATTGAGAGGGAGAGACAGAGTGTGTGTGCGCGTGTGTCCTGGCTTCTGTCAGTTTCTGCTTAGCTTCTGAAATCTGAGGTCTCTTCAAATTCCTCTAATTTCTTCTTCCTTTCCTTATTTTTTTCTAAAAAATAATTTTTTTTACTTGTTAGTATAGTAAGCAAATTCTACAACAGCATTTTGTAGGTTGGTATTTCATACCTTTAGCAGTGTAATTTACTGGGTTTTTGTCACCTAATTACTCTGGGACAGAGACACAATTAGCCACATTTCACTGTGATCTGTCTTTACAACAGAATTGTTGTAAAAACTGCTGCCTTTTGCAATACTCTTCTAATGGTAATATGTAAGTCTTTCTTCTTCTTAATTTTCTTGATGTTTCTTTTAAAGCTTTAACTTCTTTTTTTTTTATTATTTATTTTTTACTTTTGTTCTTTAAAGTTTGGATATTTTGCACCTAATTCTTGGCTAAAGTTTGTGCTTGTTCCAGAAGTGTTTGTAAATTCTTATAAACTGTAAATGTTGCAATGTAGCAGCAAGATCTGATGTACAACTGGTATTTTTTACAAGTCTGGTTGTACTATTCTTTACCTAATTGCTCCATTTTCATTTTCTTTCTTTTTTCATTTGGTTTTCCATAAATATGCGAACTGTGTGTGTAAAGAGAATTTTTTGGTGGTGGGGTTTGGATGAAAATTTTGGGGAAAATGAATTTTTTGTTTTAGGAAATGTATTTAGCTTCTATGTGGTGATTACCTGCCTAAGAGGGGTATCAGTTTTTAGGTTGAATTAGTAGTTGAACAAAATTCTGCCTGGCACATCTGGAGCAAAATATAATTATTGTTTTTACTGGATGTTGACAATCTGCATAATGATTGCCAAATGATTCAATCTGTTTACTTTCCTTGGTTTTGACTTGGACTTTGAACCCTCCATACCTTGACGTTTTCCTTTTCTTCTAAAATAAGTTGTTACATACTATTTTCTCTTCAATACATTCTGGTCAATTCAGCTTTTTGAAGTCCCTTTCGAATGGTCATTTGTTTGTTTCCTCATATTCCATTTGTCATCTTCTCTTGGCAGTTCAGTTTGGCTTGCTGCATCTTTGTTTCGTCATTTTGTTGCAATGATTTGTTCGCTATCTGAGAAATGATGTGAGTGGAAGGTGTCTAGTAAGGCTCATCCTAAGCATGTAAATTTATTTTAGAAATGATAATTAGGACATCACAAACCTGATCACTAAAGCTGAATAAGAGCCAACTCAGTTTCCTTTTTTCAATTGTGTTGAATTTGTCTTTATGTTTCAAGTTAGTAATAGTTTATCTGAAAATTTTATATCTTCAAGTGTTAGCAGTTATAGTAAACAAAGAAAAGTGGTTTCTTATGCATATCTATTCATGATTGTAACTGCCAGACAATTAGATTGTGCATATCCGTTTCTAAATGAGCAAATTTATCAATTGGATTGGCTGATGAATATATATCGTATTTCTCCCTTGAAATTGAAGTTTGACTTTTTTATTTGAACTAAAAGTAGATTAAAGAAATAGCCATTATTGGATGAACACTACAGCTGATAGTACACATTAGTGGTTCCCCACTCATCCATATAGTGGACTTCTTTTTGAAGTTGAAAGAGACATGTATCCTATTGTTATTCTTTTTCTCCCTTTCGTCCTCTTTCTCCCTTCTGAAAGATACGTTCTTAATATTCTTTCCAGGTAATTTCTTTGCCATTGACTATAGACACTTACCTCTCCCTGTTGAGTACTTAATCTATTATTGAACAATTCAAGGTTAAGAAGTTAAAATAGGCGCTATTTCACCAGGAAAGCTGCACAAGTAGATCACTTCATATACTCAAAGGGTCAAGGGTGTTATCATAGACCAGCTAACTTGATAAGTGAAATACCCTGTTATCTAAAGAACCATTATTGTATTTTACTGCAAAAAGGAAATAGAGTTTCCCATTCGCATGATACTCTTCTCAGCAAGTCAAAGGTGCAGCTGAACAATAAGTGCTATGTACTACCTTGTGTGTGATGTGGTTCATGATCTAATATGAAGTTGGATAGAGAACGTTGTCTGGGAGACAAGGCTTATATGCGGCTGATTTGATCTCATGGTCATCAAAGTTGCCTTTTGGATGGATGAGAGTAAATGATATCGAACGAACAGTTTATAGTTTAGCTACATCATCTCTTTCGTCCTACCTTCTTATAGAATTCATCATTAAATCTCTCATAAACCATATTCAGGTATAGAGGCAGTCAACAAAACGTGCTCCGTTGGTTTTTCTTGACGATTATGTTTCTTAGTTCTTCCCATCTCCTTTTTCCTTAAGTCCTACTACATTGTAATCAAAGTTGTTTAAATGAGGGAAAGAAATTTAAGGGAAGCAGAGTGTCAGTGTAAGGCCAAAACTTTATTTTAATCTTGTTTCCTGACTATCAGTGCTAAAGCACGTGATATAACTTAGTTCAATAAAACGATTATGGACTGTTGTTGAATGAGAACTATAACTAACTTGTGAATCTGAAGGAAGCAGTGCATACTCCAAATTTCAACCAGTATGAGTTTTTTGAGGTGACAAAAGTAATGTTTCAGCTTGTTCTTGTGATAAATGATGTGTAGTGCTTTGGATGAGGAAGCAAATGATATGCTCTATTTGTTGCAGAGATAAAGCACGTGTTGTAAAGCATGTTATCAATAGTATTACATGCCTAACCTTATCCAGTGCAGTGTTTTCACATTCAGCATACAATCATAGGTGCATTTCTGTTTAGCTGATGCAACTTTGACCTAATCTTTTGAAATATTGTGTGAAATCAAAACAGCCATAATTATTGATCTTTCCGTGGTTTTGCTGTCTCGTCTCGTTTTCTGTTCTTTCTTACTTAATTTCTTCTGATTTTTCTCTTTCTTTGTTTCTTTCTTTCTTCGGTCTTTTGAATTCTTAAAGTTCCTTAAGATGCCTTATGCTTCTCGGTTCATGCAGAGAGCAAGATGCTAGCCTTGAATGAACCATAATTTCAGTAGTGAAAGGAAAATGACCTCAAAGCCAAAGAAAGGATGGAAATCAATTGTGCCTCTCCATTTGAAGACCAAATCAGCAGCACATTTTTGTTTGCTACCCAAACCGAAGTCAGATCGATATGGTCCTGGTGACACACCTGTTTATCTCAATGTGTATGACTTGACTCCTATGAACGGCTATGTATATTGGGCTGGCCTTGGTATCTTTCATTCTGGTGTAGAAGGTATCAGCCTTATTAGATTTTCCCTCTTTTCTTTAGAGTTATTCATTGTTATTTATGTGGCAATGCACCCATGCAATATCCATTTCTGTTTTTCGATATGTTACTCCTATTATTGGAGATAAAAGTTCATTTGGGGGTTTTGCCTTATATATTGCTTTTCCTAATTCTGTTTGATCACATGTACCACAGTATGTTTCATCACCCAATGGATTTGTTGTGTATCTTGACTTGTGATATAGCTAAAATGTTAGCTAATGTCTTGTGTTCAGATTCAGAAATCAGAACTTATTTCTTGGATATATCCATGTAGAATCCATCCTGTAAATGCGGTTTACTCGGTCAAGAATAGATAAATTCATTTACCAAGTATTGGTGGTCTAGCTTATAGTGGGAAATCTAACTCAAATATCAATTCATTGGAACGTAAGTCAAATTTGCTCTTCATTCTTTGGTTTTAAACTTAAAATGTAGCTACTCAGGAGTCATTATGGATTCTGGTGCCTCTCAATACATCTTAGGGTGCTTTCTGAAAAAGGGAGTTGATTTCTCATGGTGTTGCTGCTTTACTTTTTTCCTACGGATAGATCACCCACTTTCCCCCCCAAAATGCTTGTTGTAGCCTAGTTACATTTTCTGCAAGTTCTTTGAGTCGAGTCTAAGGAATTGTCAAAATTCTCCTAAAGTTGTATTGGTTCGGGAGATGGACTTCAAAAGGACTTTATACTTTTTTCTGGCAAGAGAGATTCCTCTGAACCAAATCATGGATGCGTCAGAAACTATCATATTGTTGTTAAACAACTTAACAAGTCTAAATGCACGTTGTCTTCCTTAACAACTTAAAGGTCATGTCAGTTTCTTTCTTCTGTTTCATGATGCAAGATTGTATTGGTATTGATTACTTGTAAAAAAATATATATATATTGTATTGGTATTGACAGTTCGCCACTAGGAGAAGCTTTTGATGACTTCCAAAGGAAAAACAATATCATGGCTCCAACATGTAGACAATGGTCTTGAATTTGGGGGATTGAAAAGTTATGGAGCGTGTAAAAATTTTATTACATTCCCTCATTTCTTGTATTTCCAAATGCGTTTATTCATAGAAGATAGTAGAAAGGTCTTTTATGCATCTATTTTTGGATTCCTAAATTGCTTTTAATCTCCCCGAGAAAGCATTACATGGGATAAGAAGTGTTAACCGTTGACCGTTGCATCTTAATAGTCCAATGTGAAACGTGTGAGACTTTGCATGGAAAAAGGAGAACTGTGAGTGGGTCTGCTGCCTGAATTAGTTGTATTTGGTGCCTCATACTTTTGTATGTTCAGTTAGTCTGACCTATACTTTACAGTTCATGGTGTAGAATATGCATTTGGAGCTCATGACTATCCAAGCAGTGGTGTCTTTGAAGTTGAACCACGGCAATGCCCAGGGTTCAAGTTCAGGAAGTCAATATTCATTGGGGCTACAAAGTTGGATCCCTGTCAAGTTAGAGAGTTTATTGAACGTCAAGCTGCTAGCTATAATGGTGATACGTATCACTTGATTGTGAAGAACTGCAACCATTTTTGCAACGATTTATGCTACAAGCTAACTGGGAAAAGGATTCCAAAATGGGTGAACAGACTTGCAAAATTAGGTAATCTTCTGTCATTCCACCTCTCTTTAATTAGCAATAATATAACGGACCTACAAGCATTTGGCTCTGGATTTATCAGTTGACTTGGTCTTGGAGAACTAAACTCATAAATAACGGCGCTTCATAATGAGAATTCATCTATTCTCTTTTCCCCATCTCGGTATACTGGAGACCTCAACTGCAGTAAATATGAGTATATGGATTCCGTTAGGCATCAGTCTTGTTATACTAAACAGTGCTCGGTAGAGGGCAGCGCAAAACAATTTCCTTTGCCTCTGTCATGCACAAATTAAAATGTATAAGATATTACCTCACAGAGCATAGCATTTGGAGGAAATTGTTCTTTTTACTTCCCAAGTTTTAAGCTCCTTTTGATAATACTACTTGGGATGTTTATGCATGATAATCAGTAATCGGTGTGATCCACTGAATGTAGTTCAGGACTATGCTCCTGAAAATGTTCTTGTAGAAAAAAAAAGAGCTTTAGTCATGTAAAATCCAACTGCATGTAAGTATTTACACTATGTATTAGTTAATAACTTGGAGAAGCGAGTTGGAGCCTTCTTGAGCGTATAATAATTTCTACACCAGAGAAAAAAGTTAAATTCCGAAAAGAAAATATTGCATTCGATACTCTCATGTATTTTCGAACTTATTAAGGATTTTGTATGATATTCTTCATTCTTTTTTCTTTTCTTTGTGTATATAGGTTCCATGTTCAACTGCATGCTACCCGAGGCACTGAAAGTTGCTGCTGTAGAACATGACCCCAGTGGCCCTGAATATGATAGTGAGAAAAGAAGGCTGAGAAGTGCTTTTAGTTGTCTTTCTTCAATTTCAACAAGACAAAGGCAGTTATCGACATCTTCGTTGTTTCTACAGTCACCCTTGAAAGGGTGCTTACCATCTTGGGAGTTAAGAAAGTCTAACAACAGGTCTCTGAAGGAAAGGTAAGATAATGGACCCTTCCAATTTCTTGGAATTTGTTGAACAGAAATGTTATGAAGGTTATTTCCATGTATTCTTGGGGAAAAATGAAAAACCAATCAGAGTGACATGCTTAGGAAGGGGTAGTTTTTGTAACATGACATTTCAGTGTATGTAAAAATGCAAATTCCTTATTTGATTGCTTCTTTTTGAGAAATTTTGCCTCTCTTAGAAGTTGAAGCAGTGAGTTGTTGGATCAAGATGAATGGAGATGCTTGCACCCAAGAGTGGTCAATAAAGTGGGTGGAGATTAAAGAACTATGAGGTCGGAAATAGTAGGTTATTTTTTTACATCTGTCGAAATTTTGGTAGATAGAATTATCAGATACTTGTGTTGGTCGGAAATAGTAGTAGGTACCCTTTGGAATTAGTTGATGTATACACGAGTTGGCCTGGTGTCACAATTAGTATTTGACAAAGGCTATATTATTTGACAAAGAGTTGAGGTAGTAGATACTCGCTGGAATGGCAAAGAAGTTTTGTACTAAAATCGCTACAGATTACAATGCAACAAAATGGCTAAAGTCCCAAGTAGTGGGGAATCCAATAGGCAACAAATCGAAAGCTCCTCAGTTTGTCAACTTTGCCGTTATCCATTTTCTTTTTTAATATTTATCTTTTCCTAATAATCTAATTCTCTTTGTTTCACACACTTTATTCTCGCATCGGATGCAACAAATGATTAGAATAATTGAATTAATTGATTAGAATAATGAAATAAATGAGAGTAAAACGCCTAAAACCCGCCTAAAACTGTTACCTTTTTGCCGGTTTCATATCTAAACCATCGCATGTCCCAAAAATTTCCCGAATATATCCTCCTTCATATTAAACCCCCTTCCCCCCTCGAACTTTAATAGTGCGTATGATACACTCACATATTTGTAAGAAATGTGCCACGTGGCTATTTAATTAGCCTAATAAGAAAACCTACGTAATTATTATATATTTTAAATATTAATCCGACTTTATTAAATAGGTAAATATTTGTTTCCCATATAAGAGGTGTAGGGCAAAAAGCATTCAGTGAAATCCCTTCTCTCTTCTATCTTCCGATAAAGGCTTCTCTTTCTCACATTAGTATAAAATATGTCAGTTGTTGTTTGCCATCCGATTTCTCTTATCGTTAGTGTTCCCAATCAGTTTAAAGTCTTTCACAGTCTACCGAAACAAATTATAGTCACCAATTTTATCCACTCATTTCCACCTGAGGAAAGAAGAAAGAGTTGTACGAAGGAAACAAGCGAGTGTACTTTTTAAATATATTTATGTGGGTTATCTCCCCTGTATTATGAAACCCTGATTTTTTCATATATTTTGTTCTTCTGCAAATATTTTTCAGAAGCTTGAAACAAGAAAGGGAGAATTTCAGATGGAGAAATGGATGAGAAAGGTGAAAGAATGGAAAAGAAAGGTGAAAAATAAAGAAAATGAATAAAAAATTAAAAAATTAGGGCTAATTAATAGTTACACACTGTCATGTAGGTCATTTTGAAGGCTTTTCTTCATATGCTTTTTCAAAAGTTATTACACATGATACGTCACATAATCACTCGTTCTCTCGAACAAAAGCAAATCGCTAAAAGTAAGTATTGAAGAGTCTTTTAGTGATTAATGTACTTTTTAATATGACTTAGAGCTATATTTTTTTAGTATATGATATCATTGAGCCAGTTCTCTTAATTATCAGAAGAATACATCATGTGTTCAGATCAAAATAATCAGGTGTAAACTAACAAACAAATCTTAAATGACACTAAATCAGACAAGAAAAGAAAAAATATATTAAAAGAGACACGAATATTTAATGTGGTTTGGTCATTTGACCTACGTCCACAGATGGAGATGATCAATCCACTATATAAAAGAGATCACACAATATCGAGAAACCAACCTGAATCTCAAACCTCATGTGGCTACATTGTGGATGCTACTGAATAAGAAAGAATAATCCTTAATTTATAGAAGTCAAAATTTTTTTCTCCAAGAAAAAGAACTAGTCAAATATGAAAGAATCATATTTTCCTTTTTGTATGAAAAAACGTTATGGTAAATATGTTATATTTCCTTCAAACAAAAAATAAAAGCTAAATATGATAAGAAAATTAGAACAACCACCGAAACGGTACATATAAAAGTATTGATGTTATTTGAACTTTCAAGTTAGCCAATTTTCTTCCCTAGAGAATAGAGACCTTAGATTTAAATCAATTAATCCAGCGTTTCTCATAATTATAGTACTTTTTTTTGGGAAAATGATACTTTTTTTGGTGTGTGGGTAACTTACAAAGGAAACTCATATATAATGCACGTTTTAGTTATTAATAGACATGCACGTACTGAATCACAGTAATGTATACATTTTTATTTTTTATTTATTTATATATATATATATTTTTAAAGTCGGTGTTCAATAACTGTATATTTGAGCCCAATTAATTCGGATTCACATTGCTTAAGATTTATTAAAGGTGATAATGGCGGATGTAACTACCAAGGTACAAGTTCAACTGAACCCAGCAACCCTTATACTGAGTTTAGATATATATGTAAAAATCACAAAAATTCAGTCGGTGTTAAGCCATGATTTTAATGTACAATATGTTCAATGGTAAAATTATAGATTGAACCTATAAAATTAAAATTCTGGAGTGAAGCGGGAAGCACTTCCCCTAATATGATTATTTTCATTCTCAGAGCTTGAACGCGAAACCTCTAGTTAAGATCGAGTGTAGGAATCACATCCTTATTTCTATTACTTTTACTCTATTACCAACTACTAATGTTTATCAAGAGATTTACTTGTAATTACCCATCTATATGTTTTGCCTTAATTAAATTATTAATTTACACTTCAAATTTAATGTAATTTTGTTTTCTTTACAACTATTACCTTAATATTTTCTTCCATCATTATTAATAATTTGATATATTATATTATATAAGTCATATATAATCAAACTTTTCTATAATGGTGTCGTTTATTCTATTTTTTTACTGCTTAGTGAAATGTTGTTATGAAAAATATATAATGTAAGATAACATAAAAAATCGATTCTAGAAAACTTTGGCCATTATAATAAAATACTATTATAAAATATAATTGTTATAGAGATATTTAAATGTTAGCATCTTTAACTGTTGTGCCAAATCTCAAAATGAGATGAAGGGATTAATTGCTAAATTAACTGTTCTGCCAAACAGGTGCATTCATTTTTAATAGTAGTACGAAATTAAATGGATTTGTCTGCGTTTCGCACGATTATTAGAGAAAAATTAAATTGCAATACAATCTTTTTGTAAATTTACCCAGGATAGAGTAAATTAATTCTTCATGTGAATATATTTCTTTATAAATATATTTTTTCTAATTAGCTCCAATATTCCAATCATCAATTTCAAAGATAATTTTTTTATTCTAAAGAGATAATTATTGTCTGATAGTTGATCATGAACTTCACTAATTACTGAAGCCAAACATTTAGACTTGAAAATATATCAGTAGAAACTCATCCACCACTAAGCTTTCTTTAGACTATAAAAGAGAAATAACTAATATTAATTTCATTAAACCCTTGAATAGAAAAATGGCGTTCATCATGTCAAGGACGATTGACGTTGCATAGATTGCCTCGATTAATTTCTTAACATGAGAAATCTTATATGCTCATATAGGTGTTAGTGAGTAGTAATTATTGCAATATTCTTTTTTTCTTTTCACGAAAATATTATCAATTGACGTACTCTTTAATTTTTTTGTAATTGATTCTGATTTTTTTAAAATTATAATTAAGTATTCCTGGAGTCCTACGCTACGGCATTATCACAGAAAGAAAACATGGCTAGTAGATAATGGGAGTAGTCAAGATAAGATGACTCTAATCTTTCCTTCTATGGAGCCGGATGTGAGCTTATCGCCTACTAATCTTACTCAAAAAGAGTCAATGGGAGTAGACACATCAATAGCAGCAGACGCAGAGGAAGAAATCCTTGCTCTTCGGGCTAAGATGCTGACTTTGCCGTGGAAAGAGTAATGAGAGGAAAGCCTTGACCTTCCCTTGTTCTACCCTTCGAACTCGGAGATTGAAGAAGATCACTCTATGCAGCGACAGAGGCAAGATCTCTATATGTTGATAGATACCCGATAGACTGAGTCCTTGGGGGAGAGAGAAATGAGGCATTACTCCCAGAAAACGTGCAACCAACCTTTCCTTCCCGCTTCTTCCTTGAGAAGAGAAGGTATGGGCTCTATTTCCGCATCCGTTCCATATCAGTATTCATTGTTAAGATCTCCCGGTAGAATCGCATGGTAACTGAATCATTCCAATAGTTCCGAACAAGTCCTGCATGGGCTCTTTGTCGAATGAGTTTGCATTCCTCAATCCAATCTTTAAACTTCCGACAGGGAAAACTTAGGAAAGAATAGCTAAGGGGAACCCTTCGTATAAGATGATTTGGAACTATTCATTCAACTTATAGAAATGAAATACAATACCACACGATTAAATGATTCATAAAATGTATAGTTGTTTTCATTGAAAGAAAATTTTACTTTTCGTATTAATATTAGAGGTGCCTTGAAAGAGGGAGAAAAACGAAACAGAAATTATTTCTTTTAAGAGAGATGTTATACCCACCTTATGGTCTTTCGTATATATTTTTAACCTTCTATTGATTTATAGCAATTTTTCGTACATCCTTATCCTATTTCATTAACACAGAGTAATATTTTTTAAGTTTTCTAAAATTGCAACAAAAAAATGAATCATTTTCTAACACTGTCTTATTCTCTCATGTATACTGTTTTTATATTCATTTATTTATTTCTCCTGCATGATAGAAATATTTACATTTTTCTTTTGCGAAAAATTATCAAAGTAAAAGCTACCAACTATCCAACAACCACTAAAACCAATGATAAGATAATTGTGCCTTTAGATGGAAGAACCGATCTTGTAAATCGACAAAATCATGGGTAAGAAAGTATTTAACTTTCTAATCATTCATATGACACAACAACATATATAAGCACATTATTGCATTTGTTTATGCATTTACTGGTACGCGTACATTTTGTGAGGCAATTCATTAATGATTATCCATATCATTGGCATATAATTAGTACTTTCCTCCAAAAAATACCTTAATGCAACAATTTAAAGGAAAAAAAGAAAAGCAGAGACAATGTATATTTAAAAAAGAAAAATATAAAAGAAAAACTATTTATACATGTAAAATAAAGGTATTAATATTAGATTCTACACTTAGTTATAAATATTTGTTTCCCAATTAGACAATGACAGTGATAATATGAATATCTAAAATGTAAAACTAACATACTAATAAGCGTAAAGATCAAAATTTTAATTGAAAAAAAAAATAAAGGAAAAAGGAAATACAGAGGAAGGGGTAATAAAAATAAATCGCGGAGTGCATCTACAGACACAAAAGAAAAGAAGATGAAAATTAAAAAAACATAACAACCCAAGCAAAATGTTAAATATTAAAGAAATGAAAAATTCAAAATACCTACAAACCAAGTAATCACAAAGTGAGAACTACCTCTCTATTAACAAAACAAAAAACTTGAAATATAAAGTCAGCCACATTAATAGGGTATTAAAGGTTGACGTTGAGACAATAAAACTTTTGCTGGCATATTGGCCTTGTAGGACCAATTTCCTTTTTCCACACACACAACTTTTGATTCCACTACTCTCTACTATAAATTTCTATTTAGTAATCGAATGTTTTTCATACGCACAAAACAACTCAGTAAAGCAAACTTAGGCAACAAAAAATGAAAATCGGAGAGGTGAGTAAAAATACCCAAAAATTAGTAACAGAGGAGGAGAACTTATTTCTTCATCAACAAAAATAAAACTGAAGTGTGATGTAGAGTTGATGCTGAGTGAATAGAAAAAAGGAAGAAAGATGCAATTTATAACACATTAAACAAATAGGGGTTACAGATTCCAAAAGTCACAACCCAAGATGCAATTTATAACTAATTAAATAATTGGAGGTTATGAACTTGAAAAGTCACAATGAATAAAGAGGTGTGAGTTATGGATATAAATTTTTTAAAATAAGATAAATGGTTAAATTGAAAGAAAAAAATAAAAAAAATAAAAAAATAAATAAATAGGATTCCTACAATATATATATATATAAGAAATGTCACATCATCTTGTCAAATATTCTCTTACAAGAATAAAAAATAAAAACTTCTTATGGTTTCTCAAGTTGAAATTAACTTTGGAACATAACTGTATTGCACAACTCAACAATTCCTCATAACCAACAGTTTTACCATTAATTTTATGCCACAGGACCACTCTCCCATTTTTCAAAATCAAAACTTTATTCAACTCCTCTTTCAGCAAATGTTCAGATTTTATTATCAATAGAAAAATAGTAATTACAGTAAAAAAAAATTAAATCTATGTACACCAACCAAAGAAATGTCCCATTATGCAAATTCTTTTCAATTTCACAGCAAATGCTACGAAAATCAGCATTTGTTATTAGGGAAGTAAGGTTTTGCCTCTATTTTAAATTCATTGAATTTCATAAGCAACTTCTAAAATCACACCAAGTCAAATCCCTGAACAGACCTACTCGAAAAAAATTATGAAGTTTAAAAAAAAAAAAAAAAAATTTTAATACAAATAGGAGTAGAAAATGAATTCCGAGAGTGAAATTAACCAAAAAAAAGAATATATTACCCTAGAAGAAATGCATCCACGTTAAGGTAGATACCACTGATTTTACTACGCTCCTTGATGTTGATGGCATATCATTGTAAATTACCTCATTAATATAGACTTTAGGCTTTTTATATAAGCTAAACTAATAGAATAAATGAGGAAAATAATCAAAAAAAGGAGAAAAAAGATAAATAAGATTCTTGGCTTTATAGAGTGTCAAGTCATCTTTTCCGTTCCCAACTTTATATATATATAGATAGATATATAGATTTGCTGTGATTCATTGTGTCTTTCTGTCACTGACTCTCAAACATCACTCCTTTAGGCACACACAAAAAAAATGAAAATCAAAATATTTGATGCTTTAGGTCTTTTTCTTCTTCATATTATCGCTCTAATTAGTGGAGTATGTGTTAATTAAGTGACAATATTTAATAATAAAAAATTATTTTAGACTAATATTCTTCTAATTTATAAGGTTATTAATAGTGTGTGATTATATGGATCAGAGTAGAGGAGAATTCAGAAATTAAAGTTGAATAGATTCTGAATTCTAGAAATTACAGTTTATTTCGTTCTGGAATTATTCTCTTGACTCGTACTAATAAGAATTTGACTCCACAAGAAATTATCCAAAAGGCTGTTAAATTAGTTTATTTCTTGCATGCACCAATTGAATTTTTTATTTTTATTTTTTAATTATTTTGTGTGGAGAAATTGAGAATCAGAACGTTCATTCAATTAAAGAGAACGTATATGATAAGAAGTGACATAAAAAAAAAACTATTTTTATGGATGCAAAGGCACGCAATTCAATAAGAAAATAACAGATCAAAATAATAGATTCGTCTCAGATGGCAAGCCATCTCTGCCCAACACACGATAATACATAAATGTCATGTTTCTAAGTTTACAGTGTCGCGACCCAGTATTCTTTTGCAATAATATTCATACACTCGGTAAAAATATTATACAATATACACTTATTTTAATATTATATAATTTTGTATATAAAATTGAGTTTCGTCTTTTAAGAACTTTAACTCACGAAAAATCACCAAATAGTTCAAATCTTCACCAAATAATTTTAAATACTAACCACAACTTCCAAATTAATGACATCCTCAGTGAACTTCAATCATCAATTTGTCAAAAATTTCATTTTCAGCTTTTAAAACCATAAAAATAGAGCTTTAAATTTTTCACTTTGATTCACCGAACAATATTTAAATCACTGATAAACACGAATGTCACTCTTAAATCAGTTTCTAATACGTATATTCTTTATACTGTAATTGTTTCTGTTGATAATCTGTGTTTGAAACCAGAAAATCAGAGAGAAAAATGTTAGGTTAATAAACAAATCGTAAATAATTCCGAACCTATAAGTTGTTTGTGTGTCCTTAAAAAATTTAATCCCCTCACAGTTGCCCAAGGTTTTGAATTAATTCCTCCCATGATAGAACGGAATAATTATTCTGTAATAGCAGCACTACAAATCACAGAATTTCAGCGAACTCAACAAAAGGAGCAAATCACACTTGACACTTTATTTATTTGGAAAATAATGCAACAATGTAGAAAAAAGAGGAGAAGTTTTCAGATTTTTCATGTATAAAAAATAAGGCCAAGCCTCTAAATTTATAAACAATGAACGAGTGAGATGAAGAGATGCAATTCAAGAGGTGCCTCTACCACTTACCGTTTCATATCCTTTAGTAAAAATCCAACATCCCCACAAGAATGGGGAATGGAATAAAAATATGTATGAAAAACTGTATGATTCGCAAGAAAGGATTAATCACATCTGAATAAATAAGTTTCCCTTTGAACTTTCCGTAGCGAATGTATGTCGGATATACTCGATCAATTGGTAGATTTGATATCTTTGAACCATCGAGCTTTTGTGTATATCTAGACAACTATAAGTAACACAATCCACCCTTAACCATTTTTGGTTCTCTTTATCGTGCTCGTTTCAGCCATGAACACCGTCTGATTTCATAATTGCTTAGAGAACTGGTCTTAAAAAATTCTCCTTGAAGCGGCTTCACACTTACATAGGTGATTCCTAAATGTGATATCCCGCAGATACATTAATTGATATACCCCGTATCAAACTTAGAAATCATTAAAAAGCCTTAACGCTACATCCTTGGTATTGAACACTGTCTCATACTGAAAATGGACCAAAATTTTACTTGACAATGTTGAACCGTCACTAATGACTTTGTTTGATTTCCTTGAACCTAGATCTTGAGATCTCCAGTCTTCTAGGTAGAGTTACTTCTATAGTGACTTGTCCTCGGCCATAGTTTCATTCTCTTCAACCATCTCTCAACTACCTCTCTAGTTAGACCTTTTGTAAGTGGATCCGACACATTATCACTTGACTTTACGTAGTCCAATTATGATAAGTCTCCTAGAGAGTAGTTGTCTAATGGTAATATGTCTTCTTCGTATATCACGAGATTTTCCGTTATGCGTGATGCTCCCAGCTCTTCCTATTGCCATTTGACTATCACAATATATGTATATAGGTGCCAACGATTGGCCAAAATGGGATATTTTTAAGAATTTCTGGAGCCATTCTATTTCTTCACCGTCCTTGTCTAAGGCGATAAATTCAACCTCCATTATAGAGCGGGCAATGCACGTTTATTTGGATAATTTCCAAGATGCCGCTCCTCCACCACCTATGAAAATAAATCCACTTGTGAATTAAAAAATAGTCAAATCGGTGATCATTTGCATCACTATACCCCTCCATTACCGTGTGATACTTATCATAGTGTAAAGCATAATTTTGAGTATATTTCAAATATCTCAAGACTTTTTTCAAGTTGAGCAGGACCAAGACAGAATACTTGGAGTGTAAGTTCAGTGGCGAGACTTAGGGGGAAGGGGTGGTGAGGCTAGACTCACAGGTCATCCATAGGAGAGGGAGTTTTAAGTACCTTGGGTCTATTATTCAGGGAGATGGGAAGATTGATGAAAATGTCACACATCGTATTGGGGCGGGATGGATGAAATGGAGACTCTCTTTTGGTGTTTTGTGTGATAAGAAGGGGCCACCGAAACTTAAGGGTAAGTTGTACAGAGTGGTGGTTAGACCAACGATGCTCTATGGGGCTGAGTGGTGGCCAGTCAAGATCGCTCATGTCCAGAAGATAAAGGTAGAAAATATAAGGATGTTGATATGGATGTGGGGGCATGCCAGGTTAGATAGGATCAGAAATGAGGTTATTTGCGACAAGGAGGGTGTGGCCCCTATTGAGGACAAGATGCGGGAAGCACAACTTAGGTGGTTTGGCCATGTGAGGAGGAGGATCATAGACGCCCCGGTGATGAGGTGTGAGAGGTTGACACTGGAGGGCCTACAGAGAGGTAGAGGTAGGCCAAAGAAAAAGTGGGGAGAGGTGATTAGGAAAGACATGGTGCAACTTCATTTGATCGAGGATTATGGTAGTAGAGTAGGTATTCTAGAGTGTTGTAATGATCTAATTGATCATTTTGAGCAATTGCACCTTGCTCGGTAGTTTTCAGGCATGAGTAGCTCCGTATGATGTATCATGACTTATGTGAATCATCTTTTTTGGTTTCAGGTTATTCGGGATTGATTTAGAAGAATGAGTCTCAGCTAGAAGCTTCAAATTGGAAAGGGTTGACCAAGTTTTAACTTTTTAGTATTTGACCTCGAATTGAATTTCTGATGGTTCCGTTAGCTCCGCTGGGTGATTGTGGTCTTAGGATCGCGTCTGGATTGTGACTTGGAGGTTTGGAAGTCGACTTTTTGATATCGGGATCGGATTCCAATTTCGGAAGTTGGAGCAGGTCCGTAATGTCAAATGTGACTTGTGTGCAAAATTTGAGGTCAATGACGTGATTTGATAGGTTTCGGCATCGGTCGTAGAAGTTAAAGTTTCAAAGTTCAATGATTTCGAGTTGAGGTGTGATTCGTTGTTTCGATATTATTATGTGTGTTTTGATGCCTCGATTAGGTTCGTTTGATGTTATGTGACTTGTCGGTATGTTTAGACGGGGTTCCGAGGGGCTCGGGAGTGTTTCAGATTGATTTCAGATCATTTTCTTCAACATTTCTATTGTTGGTTCTGGTGTTTCCGCATCTGCGGAAGTGTGGGCGCAGATGCAAATTCGCAGATGCGGACATTTTCTCACAGAAGTGAAGTTTGGGCTGGTGGACTGGATTCGCAGGTGCGAAGATTCTCGCGCACCTGTGTTGTCGCAAAATCAGATACTGCGCAGGTGGGATGGGCTTTACCGCACCTACAATTGCACAGATGTGTGATATGGACCGCAAAAGCGGGGGCCCAATTTTTGTATTTTACCGCAACAACGGGATTTTTGTCGCTCCTGCAACACCGCAGATGCGGTTAAGTGTCCACAGAAGCATAAGTGCTGGGCAGGGTTATAAAAATCAAGATTTTGGTTCTTTCTTCATATTTCAACATTTTGGACTTGGATTGAGGCAGTTTTTGGAGCAAAGTTCATCACAAGGATAGGGGTAAGTGTTCTCTACTCGGTTTTGATCATATTTCATGAATCTATCTTCATATTTGGCAATTGGTTGATGAATTTTAATGAGAAATTGGGGGTTTTAGACTAAAGTTTCATAACATGAATTTTAAGTTTTGAACATCGAATTGGAGTCAGATTTGAATGAAACTAACATGGTTGGACTTGTAATTGAATGGGTTGTCGGATTTTGTAATTTTTGTTGGGTTCCGAGGTGCGGGTCAGGGTTGGGCTTTTAGGTCGATTTTAGTCTTTGATTCAAGATTCGATCTTTTATGACCGGGATTGGTTCCTTTAGCATAGTTTGATTTGTTTGGATTGTTGTTGGTCATTTTCGAGCCGTGGAGTTCGGAACGCGTGGGATGGAATCCTGGGAGCATTGCTTGGCTTGCTTGGCATTTGTATTGGCTCGTTCGAGGTAAGTAACTCTTCTAAACTTAGTGCTGAGGGTACAAAACCCCGCAATACGTGTTATGTGATTGTTATTGAGGTGGCACACATGCTAGGTGACGGGCTTGTGGGCGTGCACCCTGTGAATTGGAACTCTGTTGTTCCCATGGCCCTGTATAGTGGCCCTATTTTGTTGATATTTGTGTTTTCACCATGTGATAAAGTAATTGAGTTGTCAATCATGCTAAATATCATGTCTAGGCTTCATGCTGATATTGCTTGTACTCATAGTGGTTATTTCTGGCTGTCATCTCACTGATTTCCATTGATATGTTTGTACTCAGTCATATTCATACATTCATATCATATCTCAGTCTCAGTTATTGTTATTGATACATTATATCACTGATGTCGGGCTAGATTCATGACATTGTGTGCCCGTGAGTGATACTGGAGAGATTGATGACTGAGTGAGGCCGAGGGCCTGAGTGAGAGTGACATTTTTGGATCGGGTTGCACGCCGCAACATATTATATCTATTATACTTTATGGGATCGGGCTGCACGCCACATTGATATATATATATATTTATTGATTATATTTATATATATATTGATTATATTTATGTATAAGGATCGGGTTGCATGCCGCAACGATATATGGATCAGGCTGCACGCCACAATAATATTGGATCGGGATGCACACCGCAGTGATATAGCGCTTGGGCTGTAGGAGCCTCTCCGGAGTATGTACACCCCTAGTGTGCGCAATTGACTATATATATATATATATATATATATATATATATGGATTGGGCTGCACGCCACAATAGTTAGTATACAACGCTGAGTGATTTATTGTGCTGAGTATTGAGCTTAGTAAGTGAGGATGCAAGGTAATGAGATTGAGTACTCTAGGAGTGTGAGTACATGTTTCATCTCTGAAATACATGGCATTTACATTCATTCATGACACATATTCATAGAGATATATTTTTCCTCATGCTATATAGTATCACGTCATTCATGACTTATTATACACATTGATATATGGGTAAGGAGAGGCACTTTATACTTGTTATTGGAAAGAAAATGAAACATTTCATTTATTGTGGAAAGGATATTTGAAAAATTACAGTTTTCAATCTCACTCGTACTTTTGGCATTTTCGGTAAGAGATCTGAGACTTTTTTTCACTAAGATATTTGAAAAGCATAACCATTTTCTGAAACTGTGAACGAGCTGAGTATTTTACTTTTGAGATATCTCTTTTATACTTGCATTTATGTTGTTATGAACTTTTTNACTGGAGAGATTGATGACTGAGTGAGGCCGAGGGCCTGAGTGAGAGTGACATTTTTGGATCGGGTTGCACGCCGCAACATATTATATCTATTATACTTTATGGGATCGGGCTGCACGCCACATTGATATATATATATATTTATTGATTATATTTATATATATATTGATTATATTTATGTATAAGGATCGGGTTGCATGCCGCAACGATATATGGATCAGGCTGCACGCCACAATAATATTGGATCGGGATGCACACCGCAGTGATATAGNTATACTTGCATTTATGTTGTTATGAACTTTTTTGGAAATATTGGCTTTGGACCCGATCCTGTGTTAGCTCGTCACTGCTTTCAACCTAAGGTTAGGTCTATTACTTACTCAGTACATGGGGTCAGTTGTACTGATACTATATTTCTGCACATTGTGTGCAAATGTCTGTTGTTGTTGTTGTTGTGCTCGATGGTTGCGAGACTCGAAGATGTACCGACATCCCTGTTGTAGCTGCCTCCTTTGTTCGGGGCAGCCTTAGCTTATAAAACTCTGTTTATGTACTTTTCAAACACACTGTGTAATTGTTTCATTGTTGCTTTGTAAACTCCATTTGTAGAAGCTCATGATTTGTACTACCAGTCTTTGGGGAATGTATAAGATTTAGAAAACTCTGTTGTTTTATTGTTTTATTAAGTTAAATGAAATTGGATAATTGTTAATTAGCTTACCTAGCGGGTTGGGTTAGGTGCCATCACGATTAGTGGATTTTGGGTCGTGAAAAGTTGGTATCAGAGCTCTAGTTTCATAGGTTCTACAAGTCATGAGCAAGTGTCTAGTAGAGTCTTGCAGATCGGTATGATGACGTCCATACCTATCTTCGAGAGGCTACAGGGAATTTAGGATATACTTCCCATCTTTCTTTCCTTATCGTGCGACATTGATTCAGCATGAACCATAATCTTTTGAATTTCTTCCACACATTCATATGCGCACATGAGCACTCGGTATCAGATGTGCATCGACGTCTTGTGATCTCCATGGTCGAGGTGCGAGGTGTGATTTTGGCATATTGATGATGGACCAGTCTGGAGGACTTGAGGCCAGGTCTTGTTTTTGGCTTGAGTGCCGAGGTTTGATTTTGTGAGCACGTGCATTTGGGACTGATATGTCCGTTTGTGCCCTTGTTGGTGGGATTTTGTGGCTGGATGACTATGTGGTGTGTATGACTTGATGGTGAGATGTGTTCAGATTGTTTGAACGTGACCAACAAGAGTTTGATGGAGATGTAGCAAGGACTATTGGGTGTTTGACTCCTGTCTTGAGTTGACGTATGGCCTCGAGCTATGGGTGTGTTGAAGGATCTTTTCATGTTGTTTAGTCGAGGATTGGAGTAGATTTCATGTTGTGAGATGAGTTCAGGATCAGGAAGATTATGTGTTTGCATAATGTTTATGAATGTGGAAGGGTATAGAGAGAGGTCAACTTGAAGCAAAGTAGGTGGGTTATCTCCTGCGGGGTGTCCTGAGGTTGTGTGGTCCCTATGTCGTGTTGTACCGAGTTCTCTTTTAGTAGTGAAATGTATGTGTTGCAATTTGAGTTTGGATCGCTTACGAGAGTGGGCTTGGATGTTACAAGGGTGAATGCGAGATTTGCAGATGATTTGAAATACTAGATGGTTTGTGCTGTATGTGCTTATGATGGATTTAGTTGAATCTCACTATGGTATTATGACAGTAGTAGAGTATGGGCATTGTGAGTTTTTGTATGCTTTGACCTATGTCTTTGAGCCAAGTGAGGGAGTCTGCTATTGATAAGTTGATTTCACGGTTATGTGATGTATTGATTTCAGTTTGAGGGATACTGGTGAATCAGTTATGGCTTACAGAGGATGAGAAACATTGGATGACTTAGTTGTTAATTGTAAAGGACGTAACGTGCATGGAGTAGGGATTTGCTCGGTTGTTCTAGGAGTGTGCGTTATTTTCTCTGAGTGTTGTTGCGCTAATGGTGCACATGTCATTCGATTTGTTTGATCAGTTTAGATCGAAATTTGGGTGGAGTGGAAGACTCTCAAGAATGATTCTAATGGATGCAAGGACTAAATGTGGCAATTGAGAATTTTGCGGATTTGTACATGGCTAGAATCGGAGGGTTGCATTGGATGGTGTCGAAACTCGCAGTACTTCTATATCATTATGGATTCTACATTCCGTATCAGGAAGGTAAGATGAACCGCTTAAATTCAGAAGGTCTCTTCAGAGTGGGTATCTCGGTTATGGTACTTTTAGGGGTGCTTAAGAAGGAATACAACGGTTTATGAGCCTTAGAGCGGTGTGTTTTTATGCAAAAATTCGTGGGGCAAGTTTTGGTTAAGGATAGTAGTGTACTAGAAAGGAAAAATATCAATTTGAAGGTAATTAAGAAGGGGCTTAGAGAATTAGGACATCTTGGCAGTAGGTTGGATTGGCATGGTAATGAATGTGATCGGTTCTTTAGGTGCTTATAATGTGGTGGGTTTCTACAGGTGTTTCGTGGCAATGCTCTTGGGTTCTGATGGCTCGTATAGCTTGGTTGAGTTAGAAGGAGTCAGTCCTGATGGTTTTGTGCAAATGAGATTCAGAGAGTTCTTGATGGTTTCTACCACGGCTAGAGATATATATTTCCTACTGGCGCGAGGAGCAGGTGATGTATAGTGATTTCCTCCTGGATAGGATCAAATGGAAAGTTCTTAGCTAATTAAGTATGCAGTTGTTTGCGACTCGGAGTGGATTATGAAGTTCTCGTATATATCATAGGATGACATGGTATATGCAGTGTGTTGTGTAGGATCGAGATTTAGCATGTGCAAGGTCACGATTCAGTTTTGAAAGGAAGGCCATAAATTCTTAGGCAACATGGACGGTTTCAGATGAATAGGTAAATGCATTACTATTTGGTATGGCCTGAGGAGAGTACACATTTCAGGAGAGACAATGTGTTTGATTTATGGATACATCATTGGTATTGCGACTCTCTTGATTGATCGGTTGTGGGTGTTCGAATTTTGCATTGTGGCACAGAAGAATTATAGAAGTATTCCTCGTGGGATAATCGTGTAGTGGAGAAGTGTTAGACATTCAGGCGGTGGAGTTGAGATCAGATATGGTGATACGCGTGTTCTATGAATTTGGAGACAGGGAGTTCTCAGGAGAGGATTGTTTCATAGTTGCGGGCTGTGAGGTTTTAGCCGAAGCCAAATAAGTGATAGTGTGGTTGTGACTCAGTTATTGTGGACTTTCGAAGGGTTATTAATCTATTTGTGGGTGACGGAGTAGATTTGAGGGTCCATTGGTAGGCCCACTTAGGGATGTGTGTTTTACACCGAGTCAGATTGGTTGGTTCCAAACTGCTAGTACGGAGGGATATGTCATTCGGTTACTGTTGAGCTTATTCGTGTTCTGAAATGATTTAGGAGTTACTCTTCCCTGTTGCGAGGAACTGTGATTCAATGGTTTTGGGCACACATGGTGAGGTTCTATGGTGGTCTTATAGCGGGATTTGAGTGAGATGAATAATTGGGTATTGCGTGATTGAGGGTGTATGAGTTATGTCCTTTCGGGTGTTATGTGGCATTGTATCGTCTGATTCTCCGTGGTTATGGTAGTGCACTTTGAGTACTGGATGTCGAATTTCGAATGGTTATTGATTTTGAGCAAGGCGGAGCGAGGTATATAATATAGACTAGTGTTTGGATAGGGTCACGCATTGTAGCGAAGTTATGTTGAGAGATAATCCCTTATGTTAGATTCGTGAGTTTTGGTTCTTCGGTGTTTGATGGGTTCTTAGCATTGCGTTGTGGTGATACCCGTTGAGCTTGCAGGACGGTCCTCTGCTTTGATGTCATTTTACATAGTGAGTACATTTGGAGTGTTGTTTATTGGTGCACGGACTGCACGGATTGTGGCTTTAGATTGCATTGATATATCATGTCACCAAATGCTGTTTTTTTTTTTGGAGAAATGAAGAATAAACGTTCATTCAATTAAAGAGAACGTATATTAAAGAACCAACTATAAAAAGGACATAAAAAGAAACTATTTTTATGGTCTTTAATCTTTATGTGTATGCAAAGGCACGCAATTCAATAACAAAATAACAGATCAAAATAATAGATTCGTCTTAGATGGCAAGCCATCTTTGCCCAACACACGATATTACATAAATGTAGTCATGTTTTTAAGTTTACAGTCTCGCGACCCAGTATTCTTTTGCAATAATATTCATACACTCAGTAAACAATATTATACAATATACACTTATTTTAATATTATATAATTTTGTATATAAAATTGGGTTTCGTCTTTTAAAAACTTTAACTCACGAAAAAATCACCAAATAGTTCAAATCTTCACCAAATAGTTTTAAATTTTAACCACAACTTCCAAATTAATGACATCCTCAGTGAACTTCAATCATCAATTTGTCAAAAATTACATTTTCAGCTTTTCAAACCACAAAAATAGAGCTTTAAATTTTTCACTTTGATTTACCGAACAATATTTAAATCATTGATAAACACGAATGTCACTCTTAAATTAGTTTCTAATACGTATATTCTTTATACTGTAATTGTTTCTGTTGATAATCTGTGTTTGAAATCAGAAAATCAGAGAGAAAAAAATGTTAGTTTAATAAACAAATTGTAAACTAATTCCGAACCCACAGGTTGCTTGTGTTTTCTTAAGAAATTTAATCCCTTCACTATTGCCCAAAGTTTTGAATTAATTCCTCCCATGATAGAACGGAATAAATATTCTGTAATAGCGGCACTACAAATCACAGAATTTCAGCGAACTAACAAAGGAAGCAAATCACACTTGACACTTTATTTATTTGAAAAACAATGCAACAATGTAGAAAAGAGAGGAGAAGTTTTCAGATTTTTCATGTATAAAAAATAAGGCCAAACCTCTAAATTTATAAACAATGAACAAGTGAGATGAAGAGATGCAATTCAAGAGGTGCCTCTGCCATTTACCGTTCATACCCTTTAGTAAAAACCCAACATCCCCCACAAGAATGGAGAATGGAATAAAAATATGCATGAAAAACTGTGTGATTCGCAAGCAAGGTTTAATCACATCTGGATAAGTAGATTTCCCTTTGAACTTTCCGTAGCGAATGTATGTCAGATATACTTGATCAATTGGTAGATTTGATATCTTTGAACCGTTGAGCTTTTGTGTATATCTAGACAACCATAAGTCATGCAATCAACCCTTAATCATTTTTTGTTCTCTTTATCGTGTTCGTTTCAGCCATGAACACCGTATGGTTTCATAATTGCATAGAGAACTGGTGTTATAAAATTCTCCTTGAAGCGGCTTCACACTTACATAGGTGATTCTTAAATGTGTCATCCCGCAGATATATTAATTGATATATCCCATATCAAACTTAGAAATCATTAAAAAGCCTTAACGCTTTATCCTTGGTATTGAACACTATCTCATCATGAAAATGGACCAAAATTTTACTTGACAATGTTGAACTGTCACTAATGACTTTGTTTGATCTCCTTGAACCTAGATCTTGGGATCTCCAGTCTTCTAGGTAGAGTTACTGCTATAGTGATTTGTCCTCGGTCATAGTCTCGTTCTCTTCGATCATCTCTCAACTACCTCTCTAGTTAGACCTTTTGTAAGTGGATCCGACACATTATCACTTGACTTTACGTAGTCTAATTATGATAATTCTCCTAAAGAGTAGTTGTCTAACGGTAATATGTCTTCTTCGTATATCACGAGATTTTCCGTTATATGTGATGCTCCCAACTCTTCCTATTGTCTCTTGACTATCACAATATATGTATATAGGTGCCAACGATTGGGCCAAAATGGGATACTTTTAAGAATTTCTGGAGCCATTCTATTTTGTCACTGTCCTTGTCTAAGGAGATAAACTCAGCCTCCATTATAGAGCGGGCAATGCACGTTTATTTGGATAATTTCCAAGACGCCGCTCCTCCATCGCCTATGAAAATAAATCCACTTGTGAATTAAAACCTATGATCACTTGCATCAATACCCCTCCATTACTGTATGATACTTATCATAGTGTAAAGCATAATTTTGATTATATTTCAAATATTTCAAGCTTGTTTGAAGTTGAGCAGGACCAAGACAAAATACTTGGAGTTTAAGTTCAGTGTCGAGACTCAGGGGGGAAGGGGTGGTGAGGCTGGACTCGCAGATCATCCATAGGAGAGGGAATTTTAAGTACCTTGGGTCTATTATTTAGGGAGATGGGGAGATTGGTAAAAATGTCACACATCGTATTGGGGCGGGATGGATGAAATGGAGACTCACTTTTGGTGTTTTGTGTTATAAGAAGGGCCCACCAAAACTTAAGGGTAAGTTCTACAGAGTGGTGATCAAACCAATAATGTTGTATGGTGCTGAGTGTTGGCCAGTCAAGATCTCTCATGTCCAGAAGATAAAGGTAGCAGAGATGAGGATGTTGAGATAGATGTGCGGGCATGCCAGGTTAGATAGGATCAGAAATGAGGTTATTTGCGACAAGGTGGATGTGGCCCCTATTGAGGACAAGATGCGGGAAGCACAACTTAGGTGGTTTGGTCACGTTTGGAGGAGAAACATAGACGCCCTAGTGAGGAGGTGTGAGAGGTTGACACTGGAGGGCCTACAGAGAGGTAGAGGTAGGCCAAAGAAGAGGTGGGGGAGAAGTGATTAGGCAAGACATGGCACAACTTCATTTGACCGAGGACATGACCCTTGATAGGAAGGTATGGAGGTCGAGGATTATGGTAGTAGAGTAGGTAGTCTAGAGTGTTCATAATTATATTATTGGCACGCAATCTTGTTTTCTATGGCTAGTAGGTTTTTATGACAAACCGTTGTTTTCTTTCATTATTGATTACCTTACTATCTTGTTATTTTTATTCTGCTTTATATGATGTTTTGCTACTGCCAATGTGGTGCTTATGCTTTCCTGAGCCGAAGGTCTATTGGAAATAACCTCTCTATCGTCACAAGGTAGGGGTAAGGTTTGCATGCACACTATCCTTCCCAGACCTCAAGATGTGGGATAATACTGAGTATGTTGTTGTTGTTGTTTCTCAAAACTTGCTTCATTGTAATGACAGCTCAATCACGACTTTCTATTGCAAACCCAATTATGATAAAATTAGCTAGAATGGTTGGCATTAAATGTGGCCACAACCTTTTAATATATAACATAATTCACAACCACTCCGCCTTTTCTAGCATTTATATACTACTTATTCTTGTTCCATAATGAAATACATGTCTATATGATATGCAAATAATAACACCTTTGTGAGAACCTAATTTTTGCGCTAAGCTTAAATTACTCCTAGAAATTCCAAACAATATTTTTTTTATTATTTTAGATGTTGTAGGATTTTAAATAAATTTTTTCTCTATTTTTTGTTTAATTTGTTTTGCATTTATTTTCATTTTTTGCATGCATAATTAGGAGCTCTTTAAAATCATGAAAAAAAGTCAAAAGTATTTTATCATGAATTTAATTAGAATTTGAGTCTAAAGTGGGTAATTTTGCAAAATCTAATAAAGGAAAGAAGGGGGCTATGGCTTCACATCTCTGAAGTGGGCCAAAGCCAGCCCAATTACTCCACAAGCCCGGCCCAAAATTCTCCCTAAATACCCGATCCAACAATCCTTCATCCCATGCCACAAAACGTCGTAGATTAACATCATAATCACGTCGTCTTTTCCCCAACCTTCACTAAAATGACCCCTCCCTTCCATTCTCAAGAGAACAGATCCCCTCCATCAGAAATAGAAAACCTAGCCCCCTCTTCTTCACTCCAAAGATCTGTTTACATCCTCCCATTCACCCACAAACACACGCATATGCACACCCATCCACAATCTGACAATACACGCTCCCTCACTCTGACGTGCAACCCGAAGCGTTTACTAGGAAAGGGGAATTTCAAATTTCAGATCTAATGAATTAAAAAGCCCCAAAAACCAAAACACGAAAAAAAACACCAAAAAAGGGACATGCAACTGACCTATATCAGAGCCCGGGAGCACTACCCGTGGGCGGAGCCCAACCAGTTACAGCAACTGTACCTGAGCCTAGACTAGCTGCAGTCGGTGAGCCGCAGAAGATATTGGATAGATGGACCAGGCTTCACCCTTCTGTCTTCGGAGGTGAGCGACATGAGGACCTCCAGGACTTCATTGATAGGTGCAGGGACAAACTGCATAACATGAGTATATTAGAGTGCCATGGGGTGTATTTTACTACTTTCCAGCTGAAGGGCAGGGCCCGTATATGGTGGCAGTCACATCTTCTCAGCAGGCTAGCAGGTTCTCCTCCCATGACTTGGGATCAGTTTACACGCCTTTTCTTGGATATATATATTCCACCATCTTAGAGGGAGGAGTTGCGATTTCAGTTTGAGAAGCTCCAGCATTGCCATATGTCAGTGACCGAGTATGAGGCAAGATTCATTGAGTTGTCTCTTGATACACTTATGATACTTCCTACTGACACGGAGAGAGTACGGAGGTTTGTTCCGGGGTTGCACTCAGGTATTCAGGCCACTATGACCCAGGAAGTTGAGATAGAGACTTCTTATTAGATAGTAGTGGAGATCGCTCGGAGGATTAAGGGTTACCATCAGAGAGGTAGAGAGCAGATGCAGCGGGACAAGTGGGTCCATTATTCTGGAGAGTTTAGAGGTGCCCTAGCTGAGGGCAGAGGTCAGTTTGGGAGAGGTCAACCTAGCAGGCCCACATATCCAGCATCTTTTCCTTTTTAGGGTGCTCCAATGCGACCCTATTTCAGTGCCATACTAGAGAGTTCTTACCGCCCACTAGCTATTTAGGGTTCTTCCAGTGGGTATTCAAGTCGTCAGGATTATGCTTCAAGTCAACAGATCACCGTACCGAGAGGTTGTTTCAATTGTGGAGATCTCAGTCATGTGTGGAGGTTTTGCCTCAGGCTTCGGGGTAAGGCAGTGCAGCAGGGCCAGCAGCCCATGATTACAACACCAACCGTCCGTCTGCCCATAGGCGGAGGGCAGGTGCATAGAGGCCATCCTAGAGGTGGAGGCCAACCAGCTTGTAACGACCTGATCGATCGTTTTGAGCTATAGTGCGTCGTTTAGCAGTTTGAAGTCATGAGCAGCTCCATTTCAGGTATTATGACTCGTAGGGATGGACGGAGTTGAATTTCGGGAAGTTCATAGTCAAATTGGAAAGAAAATTCTCATTTTATAAGCCTTAAGTTGGAGAAATTGACCAAGAGTGGAATTTTGAGTAAATGACCTCCGAACTAGGATTTGAAAGTTCTTATAGGTTCGTATGATGATTTCGGACGTGGGCGTATGTCCGGATCGGGCTTTGGATAACCCGGGAGTGTTTCGGCGTATATTATGGAAGTCAGCATTTTGAAGAATTTCCTAAGTTTGGTTTGAAGCGCATTTTTGTGATATTGATGTTCGTTTGGGATTTCGAGCCTGGGAATAGCTCCATATAGTAATTGTGGAGTTGGGAGCGCGATCAGAAGTGAATTTGGATTTCCGTAGGTCATTTTGAAGTCATTTGGCTAAAGATAGAAATTTGAAGGTTTTTGAGAAATTCGACCGGAAGTGGAAATTTTGATATCGGGGTCGGAATGCGATTCTGGAAGTTGGAGAAGGTCTGTAATGTCAAATATGACTTGTGTGTATAATTTGAGGTCAATCAGACGTGATTTGTAGGTTTCGGCATCGAATGTGGAAGTTTGAAATTTTAAAGTTCATAAAGTTTGAGTTTGAGTGCAATTCGTGATTTCAGCATTGTTTGATGTGATTTGAGGCCTCGATCAAGTCCGTGGGATGTTATGGGACTGGGTCGTGTGATTGGACGGGGTCCTGGGGGCCTCGGGTGGATTCCGGGTGGTTAACAGATCAAATTTGAAGTTTGAAGGGGAGCTGGGCTGCTGGTGTCTGGTGTGACCGCACCTACGAGGATTTGGCCGCAGGTGCGGCTATGGCGCCGCAGGTGCGAAGAGTTGGCTGGCTTGGCTGGGAGCGCAGGTGCGATGGAATTTCCGCACCTGCAAAGGCGTAGATGCGGAGAATGGGTCGCAGGTGCGGATCCAACTGGAGGAGAAGGAAGCCGCATGTGCGGGCTCTTGGACGCAGGTGCGAAGACTAGATCGCAGGTGCGAAAATCGGCCTGGGCAGAATGTTTTAAAACGAGGATCTTGGCTCATTTTCTCCTAATTTCATATGGCATGGGAGATTTTGAGGAGCTTCAAGAGTGGGTTTTCATCAAGGATCACAAGGTAAGTTATTCCCACTCATCTCAAGTTAAATACAAGGTATATGCATGGATTAAAACATGAAAATTGTGGAAAAATTGAGAAATTTTGAAGAAAACCTAGAAATGGTATTTTGGATTTCTACCACGAATTTGAGCATGGAATTTAGAGTAAATTGTATATTTGAACTAGTAAAGCTATGGGTAGAATATATCTTCGAGAAATTTCAGATTTCGGGCACGTGGGCCCGAGGGCATTTTGGTCAATTCACTGAGCAGGGTTGGGAAATTATATAATTTGGAATTGTTGCAAATATTAGAGTATATTTTCATTGGTTTGCCGTTATTTGGATAGTTTTGGGGCGTGGTGCGTCCATTGGAGTCGTCGGAAGGGCTTGGAAGCCGGTTGTGAAATCTCGGAGCGAGGTAAGTCTCCTTTCTAACTTTGTGAGGGGGAATTGTCCCCCTAGGTGAAATAATTAAGTATGTGATACTATCTGCGGGGGATACATACGCACGAGGTGACGGGAATCTGTGCGTAGCTACTATTATGCCATGCCTGGGTAGTCTAGGACCCACTAGCACGTCTTACGTGTTGTACATATGATCCTGCCAATAATATTAAGCCGTTAATGCTATTGAATTGGTAATTGATTTCCTAAGATGACTAGAGTGTACCTTTCTTAATTATTTAGAAAGAGAATTTATTTCCTCCATGGATAATTGTATACCTGATAAGGTTATATTATTGAATATTATTAAACTTGGCAAATGAGTTTCAAAACAGAGATTTAAAAGCTATTTTTCATGTTCCTTTAAGAAGAATTTTACCATTTTCCTGAGTAACTGTTTTCTTGATAAAAATGAGGATTTATTATGTGAATATGTGTATATATGAGCACCTGAGTCGCAGGTATGATTCGCGAGCAGTAGCCTTATTATTTTTATGTTGACTGTGTCGCATGATCGATTCGCTAGAGGGGAAAAATAGATGCATCTATGGTTCGAGCCGTTCGACCCTTTGGCAGTGCACATTTTATTATTGTTGGTCTGCGCCGTTCGACCCTCGGCATTTCTTGCTCATGATAATTGCTGCGTATTTCCTGTGATTTATACATGTTTATCGGCCTAAGAAAATTCTTAATTTCCAGTTAAAAAGAAGAAGAATTGATGTGAAAAATGTGAAATAAGTCTGATGTTCTCATCCCTGATTATTATTTAAATTGCCAATTGAAATGACGAAGGCGTTAAAGTGTTAAATATAAGAAGAACTGATATTTCCTTATCCCTGATATTTAAATAAATTGCCTATGACATTCATGCTTAGTGTCTCACATGATTACACTAAATTGACCTTTAGCAAGTGTCAAATCGACTTCTCGTCACTACCTCTCTGAGGTTAGGCGTGATACTTGCTGAGTACATGTTATTTTCGTACTCATGCTACACTTGCTGTGCATTTTTATTGCACAGGTACTTTCACAACGATGTGGCTGGTTTGGAGACTTATGAGAGATGTAACATCCGGAGGCGATCCGCAGCTGACACAGTCTCCCTCGTATTGTGTTCATTTTGTTTTAAATTCCATTGTCTAATTTGCATCTCGGACAAGCTTTGTAATGATTGTATAAATTCTTAGAAATTGCTCATGGACTTGTGACACCGGGTTCTGGGATGTGTATGGGGTGTATTTTATAAAAAGGGAATATTACACTGTCGCATTTACTTAACGAATTTTGTTTAGTTATTTCTTAATAAGTTAAAGGTAATGATTTCAAAAATGTTAAAACAAGAATTTATTTCAACTAACTAATGATTGGCTTGCCTGACGATGGTGTGCGGCGCCATCACGACCTTAATAGATTTTGGGTCGTGACACAGCTACAATCCAAGAAGGTGGGGGCCAACCAGTCGGCGCCCCAGCTAGGTTCTATGCTTTTCTGGCCATACCAGATGCGGTGGCCTCAAATGCCGTGATCATAGGTACTATTTCTATCTTCGGTAGGGATGCTTCGATATTATTTTATCCAGGGTCTACCTATTCATATGTATTATTCCTGTTTGCTCATTTATTGGATGTTCCTGGTGAGTCCTTGGGTACTCCTGTTTATGTGTCCACACTTGTGGGTGATTCTGTCATTGTGGATCAGTTTTATTATTCATGTATTGTCACATTTTATGGTTATGAGACTACAACGGATCTTCTGTTACTTGATATGACCGACTTTGAGGTCATTCTGGGCATGGGCTGGTTATTCCCATACCACACCATCCTTGATTTCCATGTCAAGACTATTACCTTGGCGATGCCAGAGTTTCCTAGATTCGAGTGGAATAGTTCGTCTGTCAGTGCATCTAGCCGGTTTATCACTTTTCTGAAGGCTCGACATATGGCCGAGAAGGGTTGTTTGGCTTATCTAGCTTATGTTTGGGATACTACCATAGAAGCTCCGGCGATGGATTCGGTGCCCGTAGTCCGGGAGTTCTCCGATGTGTTTCATTCTGATCTCCCAGGTATGCCACCAAATCGTGATATTGATTTTTGTATTGATTTGGCTCCAGGTACGCAGCCTATATCTATCCCACCATACCGTATGGCTTCGAAAGAGTTGAAGGAACAACTTGAGGATATGCTAGCAAGGGGCTCGTCAGACCAAGTGTGTCACCTTAGGGCGCACCAGTGTTATTTGTGACTAAGAAAGATGGGACCATGCATATGTGCATTGATTACCGCCAGTCGAGCAGGTTCGTATTATGTTTAGACTTGTTGGTGTAGTCGGACAGGGTCCCGAGGGGCTCGGGTGTGTTTCGGACCGCCCGGAGCTAAGTTGAGGAAACCATATTTTCCAGTTCTGGTTTCCTTCTTCACGAGCGCGGAAGGACCATCGAGTTTGCAAAGACGAATTTGGGCAGTGGGAGTTTTCCCTTCACGATCACGAGAAGGGGATCACATTCACGGAGCTTTGACGTACCAGGCCTACACATTCGCGTTAGCTCCATCGCGTTCGCGTAGGATAGGGCTAGTAAGACTTCGTGTTCGCGAGGATCTGGTCGCGTTCGCGTAGGACAAGTTTTCATGGGCTGGGCCTTTGCCTTCGCGAACGTGAAGCTTGTTCCGCGTTCGCGAAGAAGAAGGCAACTGGGCAAAGAATTTTAAAATCGGGACTTAGCCATTTTTTGGGTTCATTTATTGCACTCTTGGGCGATTTTGGAGCTCAAAAAGGGGGATTTTGACCTAGCTATTGAGGGTAAGTAATTTCTACCTAATGTGAGTTTAATGCATAGAATGGGTAGATTTTAACATATAATTTTGTGGGATTTATGGGTTAGATGAAAAATCTAGGTTTTTGATAAAATTGAAATTTACCCACGAAATTTGTTATGGAACTTAGTGGAAGTCAGATATTTAAGTTCATGATGTTGTGGGTAACGACTTTCTTCAAATATTTTCGGAATCCGGGCACTTGGGCCCAGGGGTGAATTTTAGAAATCCTACATTTGGGATTGGGTAAGCACTTTAATAGTTAAAATATGAAATTTTGAACATGTATTGATTAATTTATATATCATTTGACTAGCTTTGGATCGTTCAGCACCGAGTTGAGGCTTTAGAGTAAATTTGAGGCCGAAAAGTAAGCTTTGAGACGAGGCAAGTCTCTTTTCTAACCTTGTAAGAGGGAATTAACCTCATAGGAGAATCAATTTATATATGCTTATATTCGTGGGGAGCTACGTACGCACGAGGTGACGAGAGTCCATATGTAGCTACTAATTATGCTTATGTCGGGTAGTCCAGAACCCATACCATGTTATACTTGCGATGTGTGCACCCTACTTGTTATCGTAATTGCTTAAATCATGTTGGAACTTGATAAAGAAAATTGTAAAAGGTTAAGTTTCACTTACTTGAATTCTTGGACAGGGCACTTGATTGTTATTGAGAATTGGTGTTTATTTAAATATTTACCTCTTAATAAATCTTGAATCGGCTGTTATAAAGTATTTTCTCTTTTCGTGGAGCAGGCCGAATGCCTTGGTAGCAGATACATACATTTATGGTTTGTGTCATTCGACCCTCGGCAGTGCACAATTTAAATATTTTTATGTTGGATCGGACCGTACGACCTCGGTATAAATTGCACGTAATAAATCTTTGGAACCAATTATAATTGATATTGTTTCATTGGCTTGAGATATAAATTGTTAAATGATGGAAATAAACTTGATTTACTATTTTCGAAATGATTGTTTATTATTTCCTATTATTGAGTTTTCAGCTATATTTATGTAATTCATGCCTAGTTATAGTTTTGACATTTTATTATTAGCCCATAGTAAGTGTCAAAGTCGACCCCTCATCACTACTTCTTCGAGGTTAGACTGGATAGTTACTAGGTACATGTTGTTTATGCACTCACGCTACACCTCTGCACTAATGTGCAGGATCTGAGGCAGGTGATCTGGATATCAGTTCGGCGCGCAACCTTGATTTATGAGACTTTGTGGTGAGCTTCCCTTCTGAGCCCGTTCTGCAGCAGCCGAAATCTTTCTTTTGCTTGTATTTTATGTCTACTTCACTTCAGACAGTAGCGTAGAATTATTTTGTATATTCTACTAGTTGCTCATACACTTGTGACACCACGTCTTGGTGATTCATGCTAGTAGACACTTGATGGTTTTTGAGCTATTTTAATTATCTCACTTGCTTTAAAAATCCCGATCTCTCATTTATTAAGTTCTTACTTCTTATTTATGCACAAACTAAAATTTCAACTATTTCAATCTTTAAAAGAAAGGATCACAGAGTTAGTGCACTGTAGGCTTGCCTAGCGGCAACGTTGAGCGCCATCACGACCTATAGGAGAAATTGGGTCGTGACACCATATCACTATCCATTAAAGATTCATGGGGTTTGAAGAATCATATCATCTAGTTCTTCTAAATAATATAGACATTATGTCTAATATTCGTCTTTGCCATGCATAAGCTAAATGCCCCCACATTTCAAACATTTCATGTGCCTTTTCTATTATTCATTAGTCTTTAAAACAATTATTTACCATTGTGTGATAAAATTTGGTATGTCGTTATTTGGGTTCTTGTTTTAGTCCAGAAAGAGACTTAACTAATATGTACATCTTCATTTCTTTTCTCCAGGAATCACAAACCCTTTAGGTTGTTTCATGAAAATGTCTTCCTTCAAATATTTATTTAAGAAAGATGTTTTCACATTCATTTGATGGATTTCAAGACCATATATCGCAATCAGTGCTACTAACATCCTTATAGATGTAATTCTCGTAATCAACGATTCTGTGTCAAAATAGACAAGGTCTTCTCATTGTCTAAAACTTTCACAACAAGTCTTGCCTTATATTTGTCAATAGTCATCATCTTTTATTTTCTTCTTAAAAATCCCTTTTAGAACCTAACAATTTGTTCTTGGGACCAAGTATAATTATTTAATATGGATTCATATCACTATTGACTGTCACTTTTTTCGAAGTTGTGCTTTTGAGGAAGACATAACTTCTTTAACAGTTTGAAGCTCATTTTTCAATAGAGAAATTAGAAATTCTGATCCAAAAGAAATAGTTGTCCTTTGACGTTTACTACATCTTGAATTTTCCTCATTAAACATACTTTCTTTGCTTCTTACCGAGGCCGCTTGGATTTTCACGAGATGACGCACATTCTTTTTTACATGGATAAATAAAAATTTAGGACTATCTAATTCTATTACCGTATTAATATGAATGTCAGAATTTTCTGATTTAGAACCAGAAAATAACATGCCTTATTATTGGTTACATATCCTATGAAAATTCAATCAACGATTTTCAGTCTGATCTTTGCTCTTTTGGGTTTAGGAACTTGCACTTTAGCTAAGCACCCCCACACTTTAAAATATTTTAAGCTGGACCTTCCTTCCTTTCCATTTTTCATATGCAATGGATTGCGTTTTGCTATAGGGAACGCGATTGAGTATTCAATTAGCTATAAGAAAAGCTTTGTCCCACAAGTAATCCATAACTTATCAACAAGGCATTCATCATCTTCTCTTTTAATGTTTTATTTTTTCTTTCCGCAATTCTATTAGATTACGCTGAGTAAAGGGCATTCATTTAGTAAATGATTCCATATCCCAACTACATTTCTTCACAAGGAAATTCAAACCGAGTAATAATTGACACAACTGGAATTAATAAAACGACGAAGTTTTTACTCTTCAAACCGAGTAAAAAGTTGGAGTAGAAAATTACGTAGATTTTAATCTCTAAAACGAGTCGGAAGTCACTACGACTTTGATCTCTGACAAAGAGTAAAAAGTCACGAAGATCTTAATCTCAACGAACACGTAAAAAATCATGTAGGTTTTAATCTCGAAGCAGGAGCAAAAATCAGGAAGATTTTTGTCTCAATAATAGGGGTATAAAATTACAAGGATTTTAGTCTCGAGAATGGGTAGAAAATCACAACTATTTTGATTTTTCCACCAAATGGTGTTCCACCTAAATCATTGCAACTCCTGAACATTTTATCAGTTTGACATGTTATTCTTATCAAACTAACATATATGTATATATATATATGTTATAATATAATTTTCATAATCTAAAAAAAAATTCAAATATTAATATAAGCCTATTTATATCTTATAACTTTGAAGTATAATTTCATGTATAGTAAATTAGTAATCAACTATATATTGACAAATCAATTTTATTTAGTAAACAGAATAACAATTTTCCTTCACACTACTAAAAATTCGGAAAAAAACGACCACAAAAAGCGACCAAAATTGGTCCCTAAACAGTGAAAAGCAACCAAAATGCGACCAAACAGGCTTGGTCGCTATTTTGTTGGTCCCTTTACCATAGAGACCAAATTTGGTCGCTAATTAGCGACCAACTTTGGTCTCTATGTTAAATTGACCAAATATTCGGGTATCAAAAAAACATACCAATTTTGGTCGCTATATTATTTTAATAATATAAATTTAGCGACCAAAGTTGGTCTCTATATTTAAATTACAATATTTATTTATTTATTATTATACAAAATATAGCGACCAACTTTGGTCTGTAAATAAAATATAATATTTTAATATCTGGAAAATAGCGACCAGAATTGGTCGCTACATTCCAGGAAAAATTAATTAATTTAATTTTTTTTTAAAAATAGCGACCACAATTGGTCGCTAAATTCCAGGACTTTTTTTTAATAACATAGCGACCAACTTTGGTCGCTTTTCTTGGTTTTATTTTGACAGAAACTGCCTATTTTGACAGCCACACCACCTGCCAGCATACCAAATCCTATTACAACAACAACAACAATACTAACACATCAACAATACGAACTAACAACACAACAACAACAACATTAAAACCAATTTTAAAACCAACAACGTATAAAGTTCAATAAAACTAACACATTTAACTAACAAAACTAAGTTAACACTTATTACAAGCCCATTCCAAAACGAACCAAAGTTCTATTGTCTAGTTCAAAGTATATAAAAGTACTCAATGACTGTTTCATT